>NW_019775677.1:8604-33387 GCF_001039355.2 Lingula anatina | reverse complement strand
ATTAAAGCAATAATAACTCTTCCTTTGAGATTCAAAAATCCGCATGAAATACATTGTAAAAAACGCATGGAAATATATTCTATTGTATTTTACCACTAAAACGGCCGTTATTGTAGGAAAACTAAAATCTGTGCTTGTCAATAGGGCTTACGATGCCTTTTTTCCGGTCGACAAGTGCATTCGTTGCTAATGACGTAATGGTGTCACGCGGATTCTCGCGTTCATTCGAGACCAAAATAACATGGCGCCAAACGCATTAGTGCAGACGCAGACGTAAGTTGCGAGTTTTTGTACAGTGCGTCGGATAACGAAAAGCCCAGAATGGCACACATTGCGGATATAAATGCATTTTTAACAAAAAGACGAATATATCTCATGAATCTTATATAGTGTTGTTGTTGTCTGCTTTTCCCGCGGTTTTAAGTAGGTCACCAGTGACTTTGCAATGTCAGAGAGAGCTCCGTCAGTTAAAATCTCTTAAGAGATTTTAACAAAAAACCGTACGTTTAGGAAAAAAACCCTGGATTAACTTTGAATGCAGGAATGGGGTCGTTGGCCATTGGTAAGTACGGGAAAATTGCCGTTTTTTCCAGGAAAATCCAATTTTTGGCCAAAACGAAGAGTTATTATGACTTTAATATTTGATGTTGAAAAATAAAAACCTTGAAAATTGGTAATTGCTGTATTACATGTAGTTTAGTGCAAGTTTTAGAGATGTACACTCATGCTGAAGTTCACCTGGTGGTTCACTGTATTTACATAAACTGATTTTCAATATATATATATATATACCCCACAAAAAGTAAGACTGGCATTTGTGGGATATATATATATATATATATATATATATATATATATATATATATATATATCCCACAAATGCCAGTCTTACTTTTTGCTTTACAGTTAATATTCAGGATGTTATAATTTCTATGCCTCACAGAGGAAGACTCAACTTGCTGACATGCATGCTCAAATTTCCACCAGTGCAGATGTTTCAGAAGGTATTTTTTCTTATGAAATATTCTGCTCTTTAGAATGTAGTTGTAATAACTTTGATTCATTTTATTTTATTATGGATCCAAGGTAGTAGTGATTACGATCTGTGAAAGAAGTAAACTTTGGACTCTTGCATAATGAATAAAAAATAGATATGACAATCATTTGGCTGAACTTTACTGTCTTGGCAACTCTTATACTGGCTTTGCTGACTTTCTTTTGTAGATGAAAGGTATCAGTGAATTTCCTCCTGGTGTGAAAGGCAGTGGGGAAGTATTACATAATCTAAGTACATGTAAGTGAAACAGAGCAGGGTGAAAAGTTATTCTTGCTTATGCTCTTAAGGATATTGTCACCCTTTGCCAAAAACTCCTTATTTACTGCGCATGCCTTACATACATTCTTTTGGGTTATAAATAAATGTTCAGTGATCAGTGACTAAATTGATTAAATTTACACATATGTCATCTTTCGGGTGATGTCACAATTGCGATTTTGGGGTAAAAACTAATAAAACTAAAACTCTGATTTTTCTTTTACCTGAGCACCCACAATCACCATTTCAACATCAATCTAATGACACCATTTAGTACTCTAAAAACCCTGCCATGGATTTATCTTAAAAGTCATAGTTCAGATTTTATTGTTGATAAAGCAAAATAATGCCTTTGTTTAATGAAAATCTGTAATTAGGGGATCATAACTCCATAACAAAAGAATTTGCACCAAAATGATGGCACAGGATTGTAGCTTATACTCTCCTGGTCAATTCTGCCGATTTTTGTGATAAAATCTTGTTCAGTGATGATGTTACACCCCATGCCGATTGCTTGCTCATTTCAGAATAGAAAGGTGTTAAATTGACGATTAAAGCTTTAAGTTGCCTATGCTTATGTATATGCAATAAAAAAATTTAAATGCCAATATTTTTTATTTTTGGGAGTTTTTTTCATTTTTTTAAAGCAGCACAAAGATAGCTGCATTATTGAATAATTAGATGCAGGAAAAACTAATTTTTGGTATCTGGATGATAATAAAGGGTTACAATAACCTTAAGACTATTAAACCAAAATTTGATAATATAAATTTGAGATTTTTTAATATTCAGGTTTATTGAAAATAACAAATATTTATGTAATTTAGCTAGTTAGTGTCCAGCAAATGGAGATTTTATGAAAAAACAGCATTGATAAGTACTAAAAATCATTACAATAATAAGCATGCATTTAACTCTTAAATCTTCATGGACTAAATGCTACTTTTTTGAAAAATATTCCAGCTTCTTCAGTAGATTTAAATTATGGTCAAAAGAAGATCTGTGTCACAATGATTCCAAATCCATCTCATCTGGAGGTCAGTAGATTAGTTGTCTACAAACAGTAATTTAGCTTATAAGTTGAGCTGCTGCCTGGTTAGCTTCTGTGGAATATCGATCTTAATAAATAGCATGATTTATTGTGGCAAGTTGACTATGGAGGATGACACATTATTGGTTCAAATTTTGACATGGGGAAGAAAGGGTCATGTTGCAATAGCTGTAAGCAATATGATTTATTAAAAGTATGGTCATGTTTGCATAGGCCAGCAAGCCAGTAGCTGTTGGTAAAGCCAGAGGAAGACAACAGACACTTAAAGATGGAGATTACTCTGATGACCCAGCTGCTGTGATGGGGGATAAGGTGCTGTGTCTACAAGTCCATGGAGATGCATCATTCTCTGCACAGGTGTGGCATTTTTTATTCTATATATATATATATACATTTTGAAAAATATATTTATTATAATGAGGCAGATTTCCTTGCACTATTTATATACAGACTAATGACATGTTTGGTTTTTATTCTCATTCTCAGATTTATATTTGAAAATAAGTAAGCATTGTGGTTTTGTTGATTTACAATGGGAAAACGAAGTATTTGACAATTTGCTTTTTGGAAGGGAAAACAGAAGTATGTACCTACAAAGCCTGACTGATGTTGAAATTCATATTTCAGGGTGTGGTTGCAGAAACCTTTGCGATTGCCAACACTCCACATTTCACTGTGGGAGGAAGTGTGCACCTCATAATCAACAACCAGCTGGGATTCACTACACCATCTGAGAGGGGAAGGTATGGTTCAGAATGATTTTAGTATATATCAATAATATCAAGGGTATTTTGTTTCTAAATTGAATGAGGAAAATTGTACAATCTCTGCTCTCTATTTTGTTTCAGATCATCTCTGTATTGCAGTGATGTGGCAAAAATGAATGCTTGTCCAGTGATACATGTAAATGGAGATTACCCTGAGGTATAGCCATAAAGAAATACTATTTTGATGAAAATGCTGACATGTGTACAATGTTTTTATTCCACACCTATTTTAGGATAATTTTATTAGCACATACATTAGATATGTGAAGAACATAAAAATATAGGTAATTGAGAATATTTCTATTTCACATAAATGTAAATTTACATATAAAGACATTCTTCTAAAAATCAAGCTTTTGATAACCATTATTGTGTCACCCTTTTGCAAACAGATTTTATTAACCCATGTTATGAACAGACACAAATAGATATATATGTTTAAACTTTGAACTGTTTATCTGTCAGCATTGCTGTCTATTTGTAATTTCCATTTTAGGAAGTAATTAGAGCTACCCAGCTTGCCATGGAATACAGACAGAAATTTAGAAAAGACATTGTGATAGACCTCATCTGTTATAGAAAATGGGGGCATAATGAGTTAGACGACCCGTCTTTTACCCAGCCACTTATGTATGAAATCATCAAGAACAGAGCTAACGTACCAGATCTCTATGCAACAAATATTGTAGTAAGTAAATTTAAATATTAGGAAGTGACTAAAATCATAATATATAAGCTTATGCAGTTTAATTGGACTTTTTAATTTTTTTTGCCCTGAAATCTGTTTTTGTATTGAGTATTTACCCATATTGAAGAGTCTAAAAGCATTTTGTCATGCTTCTGATATATTAGCAAAATGTTCATTTTAAGATGATAGAGGGTACGTGTACCATCAGAGGGCATGTAATAGTCATTTCATTTAAAATAGGTCTAATCAATTTTCAGTGCCTTTATTTTATCTTGCATTGAAACTCTTTCAGGAAGCAGGTCTTTGTTCTAAGGAGGAGTTGGACTTAGCAGTAGCCAGTTGGAATAAAGAACTCAATGATGAAATGACCAATATTGATACTCACATTCCCAAGGCAAGGGTGTATAGTGTCACTTTTTCCATGATAAATAGAGCATCTTAATGAAGTTTGATTCTGAACATATTTTGCAAATTGTTAACGGTTTACAACATCTAAACTAATTTCAGAGAAAGAGAGAGAGAGAGGTATTGGAAGGAAGCTGACATTCTTTGTAAGTTTTGTTTGCTCTCTCTTTAGGCATATCACTTGGAGAAGAACTGGTCAGGTTATGTCCAAGCACCTGCCAGTCAAACAACATGGGACACTGGGGTGCCCACTGATCTCCTGAAGTATATTGGTGCTAAGTCTGTGGCAGTACAGGATGATGTGGTGAGGTTTCATTGCTACACCCCATGATAATGTAGTGGTTTTACACTAACCACTTACTAGAGAATAATTCTGTTCAAGAATAACATCTTGTTTTCCATATATTAATAGAAGGTAATATTTGTGATTTTGAATTCTAATATTTTTGTTATAATTAGAGATTTTAAAATTCTGCTCATTTCCCTACCTGTATTTAATGTTAGGCTGTAGTGGTAACACCTGGGGCAAGATCTAAAATTTTGCAAAGGAGCATTTGATTTTTACAGGCAGTTCATAATACGCTTTCTAAGCATCACATTGACAAGCGTGTTCAGCAGTTAGAGGATGGGTCTAATTTGGACTGGGCAACTGCTGAAGCCTTGGCCATAGGCTCTTTACTTTGGCAAGGTAAGTAGAAAGTACAAGCAGTATTTCACATTCTCATTGTGTACTAATCTAAAGTGAAGGCTACTTGATGGAGAATGTGGAATATTTACAGTTGTTTCAGCATTTAAATTGATATTATATGATATATATGATCATAGTACAGTAATATGATAGTTTGCTTAGGAAAATAGATTAAGATGTCTGGAAGCTTCTGATAAATATTTTGTTGTGAATGCTCTGAAAAAAAGAGAAACAAACAAAAAAAAAAACAGCTACAAAATACCTTTGTCTTTTTAAAATTATTTCTCCTTGAATGTAATTTTACCAAATAATGATTTGTTTAACAGGTAACAATGTGAGATTTTGTGGGCAGGATGTTGGGAGGGGCACTTTCAGCCATCGTCACATGATGCTGGTTGACCAATCACACGATGGGATTGTTATTCCTCTGAACCACATGACGGATCATCAAAAGGGGTTTCTAGAGGTTTGAAATACTGTAGACTTTAAATTTGATAAGGTACAGACTGAAGCAAATTTTCAGTTGATTTATATAATAATTTTAATATTATTTTGAATAATTTTATAAAAATTATACTTAATTTAAATTTTGACAATATATTGACCATTTTTGTCATATTGATAATTTTACAAACATTCTTAAACACTGCTAAATAATCCATCTTAAAATATAAACTTTACAAGAATGAAAATGGTTGTTTTGCTCACAGGTCTGCAACAGTGCTCTTACAGAACTTGCAGCTCTTGGCTTTGAATATGGAATGAGTACAGAAAATCCTACATCTTTAGTCATTTGGGAGGCACAGTTTGGAGATTTCTTCAATGGAGCTCAAGTTATAATTGATACATACATTGCCTCTGGTGAAAGTAAGTATGTGCTCACAAATTGAAGGTTAATACATTTGGATAGATTCCAAATATTTAATTTCTTAAAGAGTTAGTTTAAGTCCTTTTTTCAGGAATTGCATTAACATGCCTGGTCCATTCCAATCAAATGTTTATAAAATAACTTTTATTATTACAGACTTGAAACTTTTTTTTATTTTATTTCATATCAGCCAAATGGCTCCTACAGAGTGGCTTGGTGATGTTGCTACCCCATGGTATGGATGGTGAGGGCCCTGAGCACTCTTCATGTAGAATTGAAAGATTCTTACTGGTTTGTACCTTAACATCTATGTAGAGAGCCAAATATTTGGAATCATTTTTATTATATATATGGTGGGTTAAATTAAGTTTGTGAAAGCTGTCGGCAAACTGGCTTAAAAGAGATTTCATGATAAATGTTTTTCTTTCTTTTGTTTCTTTTTTCTTCTCCTCTTTCTTTAATTTTGAGTTTGCACAGTTTGGCTACCTCAAAGGAAAGTTTCTTAAAGGTGCAGAAGACATCCATTATTTTTGACATAACCCCCTCTCCTCCAGTTACTTTGAAGGGTTAAAATACAAATGACAAACCAAAATCTTCATATTTTGATCAGCAATGTGATAGCAAGGAGGATTGCTTTGATGGGGATGATGTCAACTGGCATATTGTAAATCCCACCACACCTGCCCAGTATTTTCATCTCCTCAGGAGGCAGGTAGGTTCCTTTAAGATCAGTTTAGATTCTTTCATTTTATAATATAATTTACTTTGTGTATTTTTCAATTAAAATTTTAGCCATTAAGACATGATCAGAGCAAAAAATTGCTATGAAATGACAAGATGACATACCCTTACAGCTTTGAAGGTTTTAAATAAGTTAACCCCACTTCCTGAGGATCCTTGCACTTTTTTCTTATCTTGTATGACATAATGCTCTGCTGTCAGTCTCTTTTTAGGCACTATTATTTGCTAATTATTATAATATATTAATTAATGTACTTTTAAGGATTTAATTATTATCATATCTAAAAGTGATTTGAATATTGTCTGTCGGTTTGCCTTGTAGATGGTGCGGAATTTCAGAAAACCCCTTATTGTGGCCTCTCCTAAGATGATATTGCGGCTTCCTGCAGCTACATCAAGTATGTTGGATCTGGCACCAGGCAAGACGTTCTGTCCAGTACTGGGAGACAATGAAATAGATGGCAGTGCTGTCAAGAGGGTAGTGTTCTGTTCTGGGCAGCACTACTATGCCTTATATAAACAGAGGGAAACAGTTGGAGCTAAAGATACTGCACTTATCAGACTTGAGGTATGCATGGTTCATACTAATAGATAATGGAACTTTAAATTGATTTTCCATAAGGAAAGGAAAGTTTTTGAAGATGAAAGGTTGGTTCAGATGAAGTCTGGTTTATGAAAATTGGTATATATTATTTATCAGGGTACATATATGTTCACAGCCTTATAATTACATGTACATTAATTTCTTAATTTATTTTGTCTTATATACTTTGTTGACTGGGGAGCAGGTGTAAGGTAAATCTTGAGCACTTCAAAAGTTATAATATTAAAAGCTATATGTGCATTTCACAAATTTCAAAACCATTTTTTTTTTTTCAACAGTGTCTCTGTCCATTCCCAGCAGAATCTCTTAAGCAAGAATTGAACAAATACAAAAGTGCTACAGGTAGGTTAAAATTACAAGCTTTACATATATGATTTAAATGGCAGATAATATCCTAAAAATCTGCAAAATCAACTGCTTTTTGCCAATTCTCAAATCATGAAGTTCCAGAATAATAATATTAATTTATGATAATCAAATTCTCATCAAATGCAAACTGTACACTCTGGATGTTTTAGAATTCATTTGGAGTCAGGAGGAACACCAAAATTCAGGAGCTTGGTCCTTTATAGCCCCAAGATTTGAGAAAGTTGTTGGCTGCAAGGTAAAAAGAAAAACTTATTTTGTTTCTTAAATAGTGTGCAGAAACTGGCTATAAACTGTTTTAAGATGACTGCTGTATTGTATTTTTAACTGAAATTGTAAAATAACAAATGATTTATGAAACAATGAACTGAGAATGGATAATGTAAATGACTTGTGCAGTATAAATTGTGAAATTTGAACAAGTAGCTTGTGTTTAGAGAATCACAGTACTCATTGAACATCAGAGAAATACATATACAGTCAATAAATTTTATAGGGTAGCTACTTGCAAGATTTAGATTCTTATTTAATGTTTCAATATTCCTCTTGAATAATGCTATTATTTCTTTTTCAATCAGCTGGCATATGTGGGTCGTGGACCGCTGGCAGCACCTGCAGTTGGCATTGGACAAGTGCACCAGAGAGAAGTTCTGGACATATTGGAAAGAACATTTGCTGAAAAAAAATATAACTATTTCAGAGCAAGGTGCTGATAAAATGGGTTTAATCATCATAATTATGATATGCACTGTCAGAGAAACATTTCCAGTGAAGTACATCCGAAATGTTTCAAGTAATGTGTAAGATTGTTGTAAGAAGATGTAGAAGGTATGAAGTGCTTAAGATAAAGCATTGCATCCACATTCCGAATTACCTCTAAATAATTTGTCTGTCACAAATTCAGACTTACACATTTGAAATGTTTTAAAATAAGTTAAGTGACTGTTCTGATTCTCATACAAGATACAGTACGTACTTAAGGTACAAGATACAGTAATTAAGGAAAGGTTGTGATTAGGGAAATTTTACCATGAACTAAGTCAGTAATTATTTTATGCATAATATCTTTTAACATTAAGTAAGGTATATTATGGTGTGGTACTAAATTCCTGGTTTTGCAATATCATGCCATGAACTGAAAATAATGCAACTTTTATTTATTGTGATTGGCATTTTTGGGATAGATTCACTCTTTGTTATGTTTAATAACATATGTGCTTTTAAAGAATGTCATGCACATTTTTTTTCTTTTTTAAATGTCAAAAGTGCATTAGTCTCCATCAGATGAACACAATTCATATGCAGTTTGCATCTTCTAGCAAAGACTTCTTGCATCTGGATGCAGAGAACCTTTAGCCGGTGATGGTGAAGTTGGTTGATCCTGTATCATAGATTTGACTATGAGGATGCAAGCTGCCACATTCACCATTGCAAAGTGCTGAAAATCAAATCACCAGAGATAACCATAGATATCACTGACCATTGCTTTTGTCTTAGTTTGTACATGAAATTATTTGAAAATATGCACTGGCATTTAATATTTAAAAGATTGATATTATGATTATGACTTTAATTAGAATTACTGTCACTTAATGGAATTCAGTTAATTCTATGGAAATTGGTCTAAGTCTTCAACACTGGAATTTCCATGTTGTAATCTTCTTCTACCTGGGGACTTTATTTGCAGCAATCAACAAAAAGAATATATTCCTGTCAGAATAGAACTTACTTATTATAATAATAATATATGTTATGATAGCAATATTATACTAGCTCACCAATCTTGACAATGTAGGTTCCAGGCAGCCACATTTCACAGGGCCCTTGTGTAGGGTCGCAGTCAGGGTCTGGCTTTGCATGGATTGTTATTTTACTGCCATATGTGCCTGGGGGTTGTTTTTGCTGGAGAAAGGCTGAAGCTATAAAAAGAATTTTTTTTCCATTTACATGAGGACTTATGACATGTTAAAAGTATCTTAAGTGATTTTTATTTTTTTCTCTCAATACTGAATATTCAAAAAAAATTTTTTTTTTTTTTTTTTTTGGGGGGGGGGTCCATTATGTGAAATGAGTGCCCTGAGTTTAATCATTGTGATATCTCTCAGCCTTGGAAAATGGCAATGAAAAGCAGATATACCATTAGTTTTGACATCATACTCTGAAAATCGTCTGTGACTCATTAGAGCATAATCATATGAAATGATTTTTAGAATAAATTCTTCATGACTGAATGCTACTCACCTACTGGAATACCATCAACAGTATCAAGTTCTATAACAAGTTCTCCAGTTCCGGTACCATTTTTGCTTGTGTATTCGATATCCACAATAAAGGATGTACCTATACCAAGGGAAATTTATAACATTTATACAATAGTAGTTAGCTTATCATTATATATTTTGTAATATCAAACCTGTTGGTTTGTACCAATAAATGCAAGGTAAGATTTTTTTTATTTGGAGGACCTTGAATCATAATGTGAAAGTTTTGTCACTATTATGTTTTCAAATTTAATCATCTTGAACTTTATTCCTCTGATGGTAAATTTATCCCTCTCATCCTTGTAGACTCTAAAACTCAGGATGAATAAACATGCAACATGACATATTAAATTTGATTCTCTTCATTTTAGGAAGAAAGCAATTTCCCCCCAAAAAACAAAACTTTCTCTAAAAATGTGTGTGGGAGGGAGGGTATTACACAATGAATTAAACTGAACCCTGGTACCTGAAAAGGTCAGGCCAATGTTTTACCTTGAGGGCCTTGTGGAGGCTTGACAGTCAGTGCTGTGATATTGGCATCTCCTGAATCAAAGACTGGACACACAGTGATCAACTCACAGAAGTAAATGGGATCAAGATCTGCACTAAAATTTAATAAAATAATGATTTTTTTTTTTACCTTGAAGAAATTTCAACATTAATTGTATTTCATTTTGAAAACAGAGGCAGGAAGGTACGACACTTGAACATGGCTGCCATGCAGTGTTATTCAATGCCAGATTTGATTAATCAATGAAAAAGCTAATCTAACTGAAACAAATAAGGGAAATGTATTACTCTTGTATAAGTTGGAGGAACTCTTCAACTCCTACTATACTACAAAGAACATCGCAGATAGCACCAACTGCTTGGCTGCCAGTCTTGTTTGCCAAAGCACCACAGAGGTCAGAGCAGGCGGTCAGTACCCCTCCATCTGTAACATAACAGAACAAAGACTGGCTATTCACATGTTTGTGGTTTGGTACCTAATATTAATGTACTGGCAAAACTAGCACACACACACATATATATATGTATAGTATTTAACATGCCCCATTCTATCTGATCCTATCCTGAATGGATCCAGTCTCTTTTTTTAATGGAAATTAATAAACCAAATAAGCCACATGAATTTCACAGTTCATTTGTGAAGATATTGTGAAATTATCTCAGACATGCCAATACAATGCTGAATTTGACAAAAATGTTCTCTTTAATTTTTGGTTTTTTGAAACATACAAATACCACATTTCATTTTTTTTTAAATTAAACACTATAAAAAACGGTGATTGTTCTCTGTGACAATATTCCTAACTTGAACCTTGTTTTGATCTATGAACCCCTAATACATACTTAAGATGATCTCCAACAAGGCATTGATAGCTTGTGTTGTAAAGTCAACACAGGTTGGGCACAGGTCCACTCCCACCTTGTCCTTGACTATAGGGACTTGGTGGAGCCTTACCAACTGAGGCTTGAGTACAGCTCTCTCTTGGCTAAAACGCAGGACTGTCGGCAGTGCAGTTGCCTCCAGCACAAGCACTGCAGCTAGGAAAACTGTAACAGACTTAAATAACAAGGCACACTTGAAAATGATAAAACATGATCTGTAATCATTTATCTTGTTTCATTACTTATATTGGCTTTTTAAAATCATCATAGAACAAACGATCAACAACAAGGATTATCAAGTAATTTCAGTAGGTGACAGTTCCACTGATTACTTAATTATTTCAGAAGTTTAATTTAACTGGTAATATCAATTTCTTGGCCATTGCACTGGTTTGTTATCACCTAAACAATAGCTTATCTCTTAGTGGGAACATCTTGATATTAACTGATCTTTGGCCTAGCACTGATAACCATTTACTAAGGTTGATCCAACTCACTAGGGTAAATGCATCTAAGTTACTAAAATGCTTTATTTTTTTCGAAATAAAGGAATAAACAAATATTAATATCTTCAATATTTTAAATCTAAAAAATGAAGAAAAAATAGAAAATAAATAAAAAAAAGCACATATTACAATTCATAACACTTAAATTCTGTATGGATTGATACACTGTACATGTAACTGACAACATGGGTGGCTTTTTTAATGAAAGTTAAGTGAAAATAAAAAAGTTTTTATCAACGCAAATCACCGATGACATTTTTTATATTAAAGAAATTTACTTTTTTAATGTTAAGTAAAAGATTTATCCTCATTTTAACCTTTTAGATACATATCTAACAAGTATGTGGAAAGAAATATGAGTTCAGATGCCAAGGCGATGTAACAAACAAGTCTAGAATACTGCAACAAACATTTAATTATTTTCTGTTTACATTTGTTTAACTCACATCACTGTTGTCTAATACAAAGTCAAAAAAATAAAGTTAAATGCAAAATGGTTAAATCTAAATATTAGCGTTAAAATTAACCAAACTTTGCTTAATAACTGTTTACACCTACCTTCATGTTCCTCGGTGTAATATTCTTTGTATGATGTAAAAAGAGCACATGACTGGTCACATGACACAGTCTCCAAGGTGCTTGCTCATTTGAATAAAGTTGTTATGACCTACTACCATATTGGATTGTAGAAGGATTACACGATCTGTGGCACCTTATTTATACATGGAGTTATAAGACACCAAAATGGCTGCTGGAACTTTTAAATTAGATTTAGGGGATCAGAAGAAAAATGTTTTCGTCACTCAGCTCCAAGACAGGTAGGAAAATCTGTTAATGTCTTCAGTTCAGTTGGTTAGAAAAGTTGAATCACAGTGAATGAGTTCTTGAATATCGATTACTATTGTTGAAAATCTGCCCTAATGAGTTTGCAGAGTGGGTATTTAAATCGATAGCGTGTCTTTCAAAAGAAATTGTAGTCTGAAATCTCTTTTTAACCTAAGGAAAACTGCAGTGAACAAACAGAAACTGCCAATTATTAATTCTACCAGTACTCGTGGTTCAGACTTCAGTTTATCATATTCAGTTTAGCATTAAACTATACATTTTAGGTGAAACCTTTATATAATATGACAATAATTAAGTTTTTAATGTGAAGTCATATCTCATTTTCTTTATTTTAACAGGTATATTTTTCGTGCAAAAAAATTAATGTCTTTTTTTTATTCATTTTCAGGGATTATGACGAGGAAGATGTCACTGCATATCCCATTGTCAAAGAATCTGCAGACAAACTTATTGAGACTGGCATTAATACTCTTCAAAAGACTTTGCTTCTCAAAAAAGAGGTTGAAGTGGACAAGGTTCATTTAGAACTTCTGTCAAAACGTGCTGAGTTTAAAGAACGAATGCAAGCATGTTCAGAAAGACAAATCAAAGTGCAAAAGAAACAACAGCAGGTAAGGTTCATTCAGAGCTTGCTTTTAATCATCTCAACTCAGTGGAGTGGTAATTCAATATGTCTGACCAATGAACTCACAGATTTGATAATTTCCTGTATTGGAAATTTTATTATACCCCCTCCTATATTTCACAAAAGCACAAATCATGTACTATTCAACAAAAAGAAGATAACAAAAAAATCTCAATATTTTTGCTATTTGTTTTGTAAGCCTTCATTACTTTCCAGGATGCTTACAAAGAAATAAATTACTGTTAGTAAGATCACCAACAAACTTGTTATCATAGAATCAAAAAGTATCATTTTCAACAAGTTTACATTGTGTCTTGTTCTACAGTCCATATGTTACCTGTGTACATTCATATTCTTTTTTTCCCTTGCAGATGAAAGAAAAGGTCTCCCAATATGAAAAATTTATTAAAGAAAACGAAGCAAAAAGAAGGAGAGCAATTCAGAAATATCAGAATGAAGTTAAGCTCAGGGAACAGAGAACACGAGAGCTAGAAATGCTTCAGGAACAACTTGAAGACCTTAAGCAAAGGTAGGCACATTATATTTGATTGGCAAATCTTCCATTATATTTATCTTTTCATATCAGAGAATGGCATCTTCCTCAAAAGAAATGCATACATTTTTGAAGAAATGACTGATTGAGTGAATGAAAGCCATGCATTTGTATGTTTCAGGCACAAATATTTAGAGAAGAAAATAAGCCAAACAAAGAAATTTGAACAGTATTTATTGAGAGTTGTGGATGCCATGCCTGAAAGTAAGTAAAGAAGGAAAGAAGATGATCACAATGAAAAAGTCAAACACACAGCCACTGAATACTTGGGAGTGTATGCTATTGTAAACATTCTACTTCTTTTTCTAGTACATTTCACTGAATTGACTTTGTACTGATTAAAGATAAATGCCACTTAAAAAATTATTAAAAATAATTATCAGATATATATTCCTTGTAAACATATTTCACCATTATTTTTCAAGATGCTTATGGCTAATTTCTGTTTCTTAGATTATATTGAAATGCAAGACAATATGGTGAACAGTCTCATGATGAGACACAGAACCTTGAATGAAACCAATAAAGATCTTGTTGAGGGTGTCTCAGAAAAAGCAGATGAGGTGAGTTTATTAATTAGCTGTCAGGATAGATAATTGTGAACTATTTTTACATTTCTGGATGTAGAAGGAGGTGGAGAAACTTGGTATGTGAAGATTATATTTCATCAGCAACTATTATTAATAATGAACAGTATTTATTGAAAGTAATGACCTCTGTTGTTTCAGCTGGAAAAATTAAGAAACCACCTTGATCAACTGAAGCAAGAGCATGATAAAATGAAGCTCTCTATAAACAGTGAATTGTCTAAAATGCAAAAGCATCAAGAAGGTCGAGTGGATGGCAACAAACAGTTGGAGGAATCTTATATCTTGGGAAAAGGAGACTTTAGGGAACAGGTAAGCATGAGAAAAATATGCATCTTCTTTATGTATTCTTCACAGTAAATCACTTTTGGTAATTCTTTGCTGTGAATGAAAAGTGGTGCATAAATGCTTTAGAAGAAATATGTTAGTTTCCCTTTACAGAATTATAGAGTTCATAAAGAAATTCAAATGCTAATTGATATGCAGTGTTGTGGAATCTTTTGGGGCACTGAACTTATAAAAGGGCTGCATAACAAATTAAATTGAGTGATACATTTTTCAGCGATCTGAGTTGGGACAAATACTGATGGCCATAAATAACATAGCTAACAAGTGCACCAAAGAAACCGACATTCCAGTGGAAAGGATTATGTTGGATGAAAAACTAGACAGAATCCAGGTAAGGAATATTGTACATCACAAAAGGGATTGTTATTATGGGAGAATGCTTTTTTTATTTTTAAGGACCATACTTCTAGAAACAAATGATTTTCATTTACTTACGGATATAAATATTTCAAATATGGGGCAGACAATTTTGTTCAAAATGATTGAGAATGAATTTATACTTCATGTCAAATTATTAAATTCCCTAAATATTTCATAACACAAAATTATGTAGTAGACTCAATGAGGATATCACTATCTCTATGGTCAGTTTTGGAAATTGTTCTTTTATTCACAGGAGTATATGTTGGAAAGGATAGACGTTGCCCAGATGGCCAGTGCCGATGGGTCAGAAGGTGATCAGAGGACAAAGAGTGGCCGTAGTGGACATAGTTGGAGCAGAAAGAAAAATGCCCCTAAAGTCATGTTTGCCGCATAATGCTCACCTCTAGGTCTTGAAAGGATCTTTCGATACATTCCCCTGTGACTCTCGTACTGTGAAAAAATGCAGTATTGCATCGACAGGCATTGTATATTTGGAAGGGGATGGAGACCAGTGAAGTTCATCTGCCATTTTTCCCCTCTGAGCCATCTGAGATTAAGCAAGATGACACATTTTAAAAATAGTCTCTGTCTACACACCTGATTAGACTGTCTAGACACACAAATTGTTGTCATTGATCTTTGATTATTGATCAAAGCAGACACAGGTTAAGAATTCAGGATCTGGTAATGAGCAAGGTTATGGAAAAAGTCTTTATGTTAAAATATCAGCATACCAGTGAGCAGAGCTTTAAGTATTTCTCTTGAGTTCACAAATCTACCGTAAGTTGAAATATGTCATTACAAGCACTTAGTTGAAATTGTTCTCTGTATCAAAAGTATATGGGAAAAGTCACAATATTAGCATGTGTGTAAACATAATCCATTGCAAAAACATTGATAGTAGCTTGAATATTATTTTTATGATAATGATTAATCAATATCTGTTTGTTCAGTTTATCTGTATTGTAGAAGTGAGGGGTGATATGAACTGGGCTCATGCCAAAAGCAGGTAATTACAGACGGTAGTGCTTTAAATCATGTCTCTACGCAAATTTTGATATACATCTTAAAAAATACGCAAAGTTTTGCAATTCTTCTCTTTTTTTCACTTTACTACGCAGAAAAATATTATTATACTTCAGCATGTTATGAACACCAAAAGCAATTTTGTATTTCTTGGCATACAGGATGGTTTCTGCATCCCATGTTTAGTAAATGTACGGTATGCAGAAAACGTGAGATGTGGAAGTCCTGCTAAGCCTTTTATACTGTAGGTGCTATACTGATCACTCATTTAGATTTGATATTTTGCAGGTTTGCATGGTCCTGTTTTTTATGCATATATTCTAAATATGCATCTAGTTATAAAAAGATAATTTTGATAATAAAATCAAATCAAATTTACTCTTTGATTTCTTTATTTTTCAAAGCCCCTTATTTATGATCTTGGTATATACATAAACACAATGCCTAAAGGCATGCAGTAAAAATTAAAATGCAAGTACAAGATCAAACCAGTGTTTTTGAAATAATGCACGTGAAACGGCTACCTATATTTAAGAAGCTTTCCAAACATAAGAGTTTGTCTCTCATTTCTAAATCTTCACAACTTGATTCCCAGAGATTCATTCACAATCTTTACTGGATATCTAATTTTATGTAATAAATTCAACAGTTCTATTAAATTTTAAAAAATTCAAAAAAAGTGCAAAATTACTTAATATGATCTTATAAAAACAAAGACCTGTTCTCCCTCTTCCCTACTAATGAAGCACTGTGCAACAATTGCTTAAATTACTTTGACCTAAGTATCACATCAAGCAACACAAATTTGGCCTCATTCCTATGCCCGTTTTATGACGGCAACTCCCATTTCTCCATTTAGATGCATTTCACCAAATAATTTTGTCACTCTTGTGCAAAACTGAAATTGATTTTCAACTTACAGGTGTAGAGCAAAGAATTTAGTCATTTCAATACAAATTTTATCTTTCACTACTCATAAACTTCAAGGAAAGGAACTTTCTCTAAAGCCCCAATACATCAAGATATTATGCAACACAATTTGTTCAGCGATATGTTTCCAAAATGATCCACAACCTCATCATTCTACAACCAAATCTGTTATATCCCATGCTTTGGAATGCTTGTGACTGTAAACAGTCTACAATTTATAATTTACCTATAAAAAGCCTCTAGATTAAATACTTATATCAACACAACTTATGAATGGAGGGAATCCTACATTTAAAAACTGCTGATAAAAAGTTCTTCTCCACAACAAAAAAATTTCTCAAAGGTTGAATGCTAAATTGATGGTTGAATTTTTTAGTATAATCTGATATTTCAAAGTAAGAATATGGGAACATGAAAAATCACAGTATTTATAGTGTTTCATGCCTGCTTACTGCATACATCAATTACCAAGCACTCCTGTATTACTCACATTGATGTATAACTATACTTTTTTAAAAACTAAGAAATCTTCATCCCATAATTCAACATGAAATATTGACAGCATGTCTAGATCAACTGATTAACCATCGGAAGTTTTTGTCTGTATTTTTTTCATCTGTAAATATAATCCAATAGCTCATTACATCCTCACACCTTAGTTTCTATATTTTGTCCCACAACTCCTGCATGTGTTTGTGATGTGGGATCTTTGGGTTTCTGTTGCTGCTGTTGGTGTATTTGTTGAAGGCCCTGTTGCACTTGCTGTTGTTGTTGTTGCGGCTGATGTTGTTGTTGTAGCTGTATGGCCTGTTGTTGTTGTTGTGTGTGGTGTTGCTGTTGTGTATATTGTTGTTGCTGCAAGTGTTGGTTTTGCTGTGACTGTAACTGATGCTGTTGCTGAAGATGTTCTGCCATTGTCTTTTTGTTTCTTTCTTTTAATAATGCTCCCCTGTATTCTTCATATCCCATGACAATTTCTTCCAACTCCTGTTTGAAAAGTCTATTGAGAATGGCATCATATGCTTCTAGCTCTGGCAGGCGAAACAATTCCCACTGAAACCAGAGTTGAAATGATTATATAATATAAACCGATGTAAGTGATTATTTAAATGTCCATGAAAAGATTGAAGTTTTAGATTGAAATTGCAATTCTAATTCTGCCTGCTACATACACATTCAAAATAAAGAAAACATACCTTTAGCTTATGGTCATGCTCTGATGGTGCTTTTGAATATACATACAACCACTCTGGTATTTCTGAACAATTAAAGAAAGCACAAATTATTTTAAGGTGAGCTATCAAATTAACATATACGTTTCAAACGAATGATACTGATCAATTATAATCTATTTGCACACGACACAATTTTCACTTGTCAACAAAACTATTCAAAGTCATATTTACATTGATTCCTTGATTCAGAACAGAGTTGGTTCTAAGATATATACGTATGTATACATGTACATATGTATGTGTACATATATATGTGCTATTGAATACTATATTTCCTTTGACTTTTTATCCAACTTACCCATGGTGTTGTATGGATTGGCTGGCACAAGAACATTGCTCTGTGGCCTGGGTTCTGCTCCTTGCTGAGACAATTGAGCGTTGGGGTTTACATAGGGGGGAGCTCTGCTGTATTGGGGCAAGGGGGGAGCACCAGGATGCCAGTACTGCGCCGTCTTTGTTGTATGACTGGAAAAAATTACACTAAATAAATGCTAAGTTTATCTTTAGAGCTCTATCTCAATAGGAATGTCACTAGATTAAAAACCTTCGTCTGTATTCTTTTTAGGTGCTTTGAAGATTGACAAAATAAGCTGTATGTGTATAAAACAATAAGAAATGTCACATTACTGTCTCATTAACCAACCATTCAAATGATTAAAGGTATGATCAATAGGGTTAACACATAAAGACCTAGCAAATTCAGATGTGGAAAAGAAAATGGCAATAATGAATAAACACAGGAAGAAAAACCAGCTAACTGACACCAAGCATCATGCCAGTAACTCACTTCACATAGTACACCCCATGTTCCTGTGATTCTATCCTCTCCCAGTCAGTTGGCAAGCTTTCTTTTTCCAAGGGATGACTCCAGTGGGTGGTCTGTGTGTTGTGGTCTATATAGTACTTTCTCCCTCTCATGGTCCAGTCTACAGACCAACCCTGGGGTAAAGCAGGCTCACTACCTGCCTGGAGCACACTGTGATTACCTTACATATGAAGAATAACAGTATTTTAGAGCATGTGTACTTAACTATTGATATTTTAACCCCTTCTTCAAATGTAGAATCAATGGTGAGACAAGGTAGTATACATATCAAGTACCATCCCTGGAACTGAATTAGTGACAGTGGTCAAGAAACATATCTGAACAAACTGCACAACTATACGTAACCATACTTATACTTTGAGTTCAACCATAAGGAATTTCTTACTTTATCCATTTCATCATGAACTTATGAAATATACTTCAACAGTGAACCATGAATAAATAAAACACTTTCTTGAAAAACATCAGTGACCAAGCATCTCAGTTTTCATCCTTTTACTCAAGGATTATTATGGGGTTAATTGAACTAGGCATTCTTTTTTTTTCTCTAATAAAATTTGGACAAATGGTTCTGAATATGACCAAAATACTAACTTGAAGCAGCCCCTGAGGCAGCAGCAGCATTTGCACTGCTGACACTTGGCCGGCTGTCTTGTCTAAAGTTGGTCAAATTTGTTTGCACTGGTCCCATATGCTTTTGCTCACTCTGTTGCATGTACTGGTTCCTAATTTGCCTGTGATATTGTTGGATCTGATAGTTCTCATCAAACATTTGCTGATACTGATCATTACTTTGTAAGCTGATTAGTTCTGGTGCAGAGGGATGCTGGTAATGCTGTTTTATATCTGAATGGTCTGTAATAGCATAAAAATTATTAATGCACTCTTGTTGTTGCTGCCTAAATTGGCAATTGGAAAATTTCTCCAGCATTTGCTACTGCAACTGCTACTACTACTACTACCTTTTTAGTTTTTTAAAATTATTATTATTGTTTCTTCAATTTTCATTTTCATGTACTGAAGTTCAAATTGACCTGTACAATGCATACATATAATAGCCAAAGCCCTTAAGTTTGTAATTACCTATATCATCTTTATGTTGCACAATTCCAGGGGCATGCGATCCTAATTGCTGCTCCACAGCACTATTATACCCTTGAGATCTGGAGGGAGCACCTGTCACATCGTGGGATCCAAAACTGTGTGCCCTATTCAAAGAGGGCTGTCCATCCTTAGCACCAAAACTAGGAGTCCTTGCAATATTAGCTATGTTAGGCTGACTTGAAGCCAGTACATTCTGCCCTTGTGTCTGAACACTTGAAATCTGCAAGTTCTGGAATGAATGGCTTATGCCCTGTTCTCCTGTAGATGTAGTCCTTGGGAGCGCTGAAGGCACATAATGGTGCCGTGCTTGGTGATATGCTGCAACAGCATGTGGAGAATAAACATGGCTGGAAGTTGGAGGTGGCCTAACTGGAGGGGGAGCAGTCACTATGTGTGGTTGTGGGATATATGAAGATTGTGATTGCTTGCTTCTTTTCTGGAAACTGGTCCCTTGCCTCACTGGTGTGTGATAGTCTGCACAAAATCAATGGCAAATAACTGATTAATTATTACATTTCAAACAGATGAGAAATAAATTCAACATCAATTATTCTTATTTGCAGGTGAAAATGAAAGCATTTCCTTACATCCTTGATCCTAGTACTTTAACATGTGTATATTTTGTTGTTCAAAATGTACATGTAGTTATCTAAATGGCCCTTGATAAAGTTATCCCAAAATTTATTGACTTTTACAGTAATTATCAAAGAACTGACAGTTGGTGCCAAACAAAGCTAAATTGCACTTGTGAAAAAATGTTGTATGTAATGGTAAAGATCTGTGCAAATAAAGACGCTTTCCATTGAGAAACGTTCTTTTTTTTACATAGCACAGTAGTCATTTGCCACAATAAAAGTTCTGTTTTACTTAAATATCTTTGCATAGTTTAAAAATTTGTGCAGTGTCAGTGTTACTACAGTATTACATGTATTAATGCCTATAAAATGTATTTAACTACACGTAATGGTACCTGTAAATGTATGGTTATTTTATCATACACAGTCCAAAGATTTCCTTGTGATGCTTACTTTTAGAAATACAATATTGGATAACTATCATGTGAGTAAAATCATATATACAATATCAGCAATTTCAAGTACAATGTTAAAAAGTTCTAACAATCTAAACTTATCAAATAACTTACTTCTCAATATTGGAGGTGTGTCTCTCTTCACATATTTTCCAACCACGCCCTCGTTTACATTTTTGGCAGATTTCTTGGAAAGCATTTCAACTAATAATGTAGAAGAGGAGACAAACATTAACCTGTGGGGTAGCAGGAGTCACAGGCTCTCTACTTTAGGGAACTGTAAGTGCAGTTGTGCAGTGTCACAAGCAAATCTCAAATTTAACTGTTATCCTGTCAAAACCATGGTTTTAAACGAATTCAAACCTCACTTTACTTAAGAATATACGCCCTTATCAGAAAGTGCAATGCAGCCTTACAAAGCACAGCTAATCAGACAATGATTCATGAAAAGAAATATAAACAAACCCACAGAAAGACGTACCGAGTGTGCTTGAGTGCTACGTCATCATTTTCTGCGCACACATTGTTCAGTGACGTAAGGCCGTCGATACCCATGTTTATCATAGCAACTAGCATCTGAGTTACGAGTGAGATGTGAATTTAAAAGTTGTTCGTATTTTTCCATTATTCGACGTGTTTGATTTGTTTTTAACGATCTTTACCGCACATTGGTGACAGAGAGGTTCGAGGAAATCTACCAGATAAGAGAAATTTAAATAATATCTGTGATAAATCGGAGGATTCATTCAAAATGACGGAGTCCGTCCCAGCAAACCCTGAGCTAAACTTGAATCCAAAAGAGCAAGAATTTATCAACGCTAAATCCTATCTTCTGACATGTAGTACAAGCACAGGGTATAACTTGTAAGTATAAAGCAAGGTTTTTGCTTGGTATATTGAATTTAGTTTCGTGATAAGTGGGATCAGACTTATTAATGTACGCAAAAATGTATTCTAGTTACTGGGGTACATTTGTTGACAGCCATTGCTTGATAGGAATTAGAAAATACTGATCACAATTAGTAATGCACAACCGAGAATAAATGTCTATACGTATGAAGGTACTAAATTTCTTTTATTTTAAAAAATTGGAATAATCTTTTACATAAAATCCAGCATTTAAGTGGTTTGTCTCTTCATGAAAAATCTACAATGTAATTGCATAATTTGGATATTATATCTCATACTAAATCTGTATATTTTGATTGTTTTTAGATATGACCATATCAGCAGTGTACTCACAAAAGTTTTAGATCAAAGACCAGATAATGTTGTAGACATCTTTGAAGACATCAGCAAAGAAACCAAGAGGTCAAAATTTACATCAGATGTGGACACAGTGCAAGATAAAATAGACCAATCCACTGAAGTAACTTTAGCTAAAGTGCAAGAAAAGCTCTTTAAGGTAAGACATCAATTATTTTGATTAAACTTTCATAGTGAAATGATTTTAAATTTTATATTTATTTGTTATTTTGTTGCTTAAAGATCTTTAAAAGTTATCTGATTAATTTGTGCTTTTTTGATGATGCTTTTTGACTTAGTTTTTGATTTTTTTCCCCATCTTGCAGAAACAGGGTGGTGAAGATGAAGAAGGCCAACAAGAAGAGGAAAATGACACACCTCTTCCTAATTTGATGGAACTTGCATTTTACTTTGAACAAGGTGGAATAGGATTAGGCAGGGAAGAAACATATAGAATATGGCTTGCATTAAAAGACTTAGTAGATCACCATCCTTTGCAACATGCAAGATTCTGGGGGAAAATATATGGAACAGAACAAAATTATATTGTCGCTGAAGTTGAATACAGAGAAGGTGGAGAGGAAGAGGAGGAAGAGCAGGAGGAAGAAGAAGCACAAGAAGAAGATGCAAATGAGAAGGAAGAAGGCGAAGGAGAGGAAGAAGGTAATTCACTTTACATTTTTACATACACACAACGCACACATACACACCTACAAAATAAATCTATGACAACCAGTTTATTTCATCTAACATAAGATATTGTAAAAAAGTAATCAAATGTTTTTTTGGTCATATATATATGTTTTAACTTTTAAATCTTATATAATGTAGAAAAGCAAAAGGGAAAAAACATGTTTCCCCCTGTTGTCATCAACCCGCCAGAAAACCATGGAGAGCCTACGGTTGCAGGTCAGCTTGGTATCCAGCCTGCTGTTTGAGTGGCACGAATAATTTGCCCTTCCTTCATCAAAAACATTTTTATTTCAGTGTGTAAACTTTGGATGCATGCTTTGCATGTTATTTTATTTTGCAGCATGTTGTGAAGATGAGCAAATTATTTCTGTTGTTTACATTGGAAATGAAGAAATGATTTTGTTTTAATGAAGACAAATACAGTTTTTTAGCTGCAGTTTGATTGTGTACATTGTTTTTCTTTCTTTTCTGTTTTAGTTCTCTTTTTTTAGACAAATGCTCTCTGTTAGGAAAACTGACAAATTGTCATGTATATTCTTGAGACAAGATTTGGAAATGGGCCCGGGCCACCTGACTTACTTTGATATTGCTTTTCTCTATGTTACACAAGGTCACCTCTGCTTTGAAAGATGTTTGAAGATATTTTAAAGACTGATAAAATTATCAATTTTGCCATCAATTAAAACCCAAAATGTCTATTTCACACATTGTAGGTGAAGGAGCAGAAGATGATATTCCAAAGCCAGATTGGAAACCACCCCCAGTTGTCCCAAAGGAAGCCAATAGATCTGGAACAAACAAGAAGACATACTTTGTTTGCAATGAACGTAAGTACTTACTGATTTACCACACAAATATTTATGCTTCTATGTTACTTTTTCACATTTAATAGCACTATAGCAATTAAGTTCTGTAATGATTTTTCTAGTTGATGCTAATTATCTGATTATTTTGGATTCAGCTGGGAAGTCATGGAGCAAACTTCCACCAATTACACCAGCACAGGTTTCATGTGCCAGAAAAATAAAGAAATTCCTCACTGGACGCCTGGATGCACCTGTAAGTTGAATGCTTTAGTTAAAAGAGGATGATTGAAGTTACAAATTTGATTTTTTTTTTTTTTTGTTGCTGAAAATCTGTTGAAAGGAGATAGTGTTAATGAAAATACTTAAGCCAAAAAATACTTTACATTGTTGTTTTACTATTGCGTATGAACGTTTAGATACCAAACAGTCTACAATTTGATTTTATTATTTTTGCAGAGTGGTCTTTTGTATTCTGTAAGTTTTAGAAATATCTATTTACAATATAATTGTGTTGCAGGTGGTGAGCTATCCTCCATTCCCAGGAAATGAAGCTAATTACTTGAGAGCCCAGATTTCTCGCATCAGTGCTGGCACACACATTTCACCCCTTGGATTTTATCAGTTTGATGAGGAAGAAGAGGAGGAAGAGGAAGAAGGAGCAGGTAAACCATTGCTTTGTGATATGTATAAATGTGAAAAATATTTTACATGAGCTTTTAGGCTTCAACAATTTTATATGATGGATCAAATTTGAGAAAATGCTGTGCATCAGTCCAGGTCATTATCTTGGAATGTTTTTTTTTTTTTTTTTTTTTTTTTTTTTTTTTTTTAAAATTTTTTGAACTTTTTCCTGGCTTTTTTTTTTACAGCACGTGAAAATTTTTTTGAAAACGGGGGGTATGGGGGGATCCCAG
>NW_019775676.1:170214-213579 GCF_001039355.2 Lingula anatina | reverse complement strand
TATAAAAGTGATGACTGAGAGAACTTTAAAAGTTCCTTTGTAAATAATTTAAGAAATAAACTGTTATTTACGTTCTAATAAACTGTGGTGAAGATTGAGCAGATGAGTGGAGATTGGGCTGAAAAAACTCTACATCTCCAAATGGATTCTATTGCTGATAGCACTGTGAGTCCTTGGTTGCCCTAGTAGTAGTAGGGTGGGGTAGGGGTGGAGTACCATATGTCAGATATATGCAGAGGACATGCTCTGGTAGATTATTACTGACACACCAACCCTCAAGCTATCAAAACTGCTTAAAACTGAAATCTTTGGATTGACTTGTCAGAAACCCCAATTGTTTCAAAGGCATCATACTCCATTTCATTATAAACATTTTATATTTACAATAAAAAGTGACCAAACATACATACGCATGTATCTTATTGTTGACTCACCTCTAAAAGCAAATGTTATTATTGCTCTTTGTCTGGAAACTAACTTGGACTAAATACAAGGCCCAGGGGGTCTTTACTTGATAGCCTTCCTATTAATGATCTCAATTATTACCCAATAAGTGACCAGGGGGCTTAACTAACTGACCTTTTCTATTGATTAGTCTAGACTGGGTGATTTCCTCTTATATAACTTACGTTGTCATATTTCTGATTATTCAGTTTTATGTAATTTATTTTGCTGTATTTCTGATGTTTCAATTTGGTCAGGATTAGAGTCTTGATTAGTGTTATTAAACCTGTAGGTTTAAATCCGTAAGATTTTTGCGTAGTCTGTATTTTGGGCAGTTATGGATGGCTTTTATTGAAAATATTGAAAAGATAATGAAACCAGACTTTATCACAGAGTTATATCTGATTTAGATGATTAAAGACCATTTTCATAAAAGAACTGAAGTCAGTTTTAGTCGAGATAGACTTTAACTCTAAAATTTTTTACTGTTTTTGTACTGAATCCAGAGTAAGACAGACGTGAGAAAAGCTGACTGCTAACTGTTCCACGGCCTTAATATGGTGGACCTACATGAAAGGAAGACCGCTTAATCCTGTAATGGTCTCTCTGCCTCTTACATGCCTCCGCACATGTCGTCTCTGCACCGGTTGATTTGAGCCAAGATTTAATTACTGTGCCCCTGCATGTCGAGGCGTGAAAGAAACGGAGAGACCATTAAGCGGTCTTCCTTTCATATTTGTCCGCCATATTTAGGCCGTGGACCAGCTAGCACTCAGCTCTTCTCTTTCTTAATGGCCCCATAGTCTTCTTAGGTTAGGATATTTGGCCTAATTTCTATGGCTAATCTTAGATGAAATACTAGTAACACCAGTTGTCTCTTAATTGTAATATGAACCACTATAAATCTATAGTGGATCAGATAGACACCAGTTTTAGGTTATAAACCTAAGGCCAACTTATAAGTTTTATCATGAGACTTGGTGAAGTGCATTTATTTTGCCTAGATCATGCAAACCTTAGTGTTAAAAGGTCACAGGTAACATTAGAGGAGTACTATCCAGCTTCTAGAATTAACTCAAATCTTTACCTGTATTATATTATGGTGTGTCTGTTGAATATATGTTTATAAAATTACTCGTGGGTTCTTTAGCTGTGTAATTATGCAGAGATGAGGAAAAACTTTAAAGTTCTAGATTTTCAGTATTTTCCTGATTGCTTTACTAACTAGTATAGTTAGTGTGTGTTGGCATGTGTTTTTGAGTGCGTGAATCAGTGCGTGCATATGTGCATGTTTCCAGTTCATGTATTGATAGGAGCTAGGAACTTACTTTCCATTCGTGGCAAAAAATGGCATCTGGCATGTTTCTTTTATTTTATTTATCGAGATACTTTGTACAAAGTCCAAGTGGGCGATCTTAGAGATTTTTCTACTAGAAAATTGGCAGCAGCATTGAAACTGTTTTAAGAGTTGGCATGGAAGTTGTCTGCAGATAAGACCTTAAAAAATTGTAGAACTTCACATCAGGTTCAAGTGGTGGTATCTATGAAATTGAAGATTATATATGAAATGGGGCAAATGCATGGTTTTAAAGCTTTTTTTTTACAATCCTTTTTTACAGAAAATTTCCCAAGTGTCTTAGAATATGTTCATGCACAGGTTTAACTTAATTTGTTTTAATCAATCCGTCCTAATAAGTATTAAGTTTGAGATCCTTACGTATCCTGCACAAAATGTTTTAACTGTATAAGTGTCATCAGATGAAGCTTAAATACAGAAGGTGTCTCTACAAAATTTTGTTTTGCGCTGGCTTCAGTGAGTCTAGTTTAGATCTAAGTTACCTCTGATGTGATTGCAGCCCTGCAGACGTTCAAATTCCTCGCATTTAATTGGATATTTTATCGTAAATATTCACATGTGGACCTCAAGCAGGATGTTCTATTATCGCCCACTAAGTTTTCTAATGTAGTTTTTCCAGATAAAGTGAATAAGAAAAAAACTTCATTTTTGTCTCCTGGTGGTAGTTTCCAGAGTGGTTGACTGGTATTCAAGATGTCTGCCAGTACACATGTTCCTGACTCCTGCTGCCTGTTCATGTTTCAGGAACTATTTAGAAAAAAATGAAAAAGAGAATTATTAATTTAGGCTCATGAAAGATATAAGACCATGGTTCATATTCAGACTGGATTATTTTAAAGTGTGCAATAGTTGCTCTCAAAATGGTGGTGGCTGAAAATGAGAAATCGTGAAGCTTTCAGAGACTTGATTTAGAAACAAAAGGATGGTTATAGAAATAGGGCTTTTAGGTATTCAAAGAAAGGAATGAAAATAAAATGAATACTGTACATTCAAAATGATGGTCCCTGTGAAGGTACTCTTATAGATCAGCTTTACGCAGAAATGTGGTAGGGGATTATATCAGCATCAAGGTAATAATAGTACAAAACAGATGGTCACTCTGGTGCATTGCTGGTACTTCATGAATTATGAAATATAGGGGCAGATCCAGAGATATTTTCTGACAGTCTTCCACATTATCTTTGTTGTTCCATCCTCCATTTTTTGACCGTCTTCCGATAGAAAAAATTAGGTACTCATCAATGTAAACTTAGAAATTTGACCGTCTTCTGGAAGACCCAGAAGACAGCCTCAATCCGCCCTGAAATAATGCTGGTACTAGCTAGGCACATTGAGAGTGAACTAAAATGTGGTCTTAGGGACCATTCCCAGATCCTATCGTACTAACCATGGATCAATCTATCTCCGAAGGGATTCTCACTAAATTGCAATCAACTTAAGCGGCTTTGATGACCGCCACGTCTACTGAAGCAGCTAGGGTGTAATTAATTATCGTTTAGCAGCTTCAGTAGGCGTGCCAGACATCTAAGCTGCTTTAGCTAAAAGCAATTTTCTGAGAGACACTTGACAAATGGATCGATCCTGTTAGATCGATCAAGGTATGGGAACCCAGTCTAAAAGTCAAGACAAATTTTAGGGCTGAGGCTCTTTTGTGAAACAAGCCTCAGTTAGTTTTGGTGCTTAGGTAAGACTTTAAAAATTCTACAGGTTAACAACAAAAGTTACATGGGAAAATAGGGCACATTTCTTTTTGGATGAATGGTTTATGAAGATCACTTCTGATACTGTGAGACGCAGGGTGATGTTTCCAGAGCATCCAGATTCTCACCTGGTGATGAGAGACACCTCTTTTACCTGACTCGGGTGCCATGTGTACCTGTTCAAATCCTCACCTGGAGTGAACTTTGCTCATATTAAGATGATGGAGGAGATTAATTTACTGTTGTGGGTTTTTGGAAGCAACTCAGATGTTTGAAGAGGCATGTAGTGGAAAGCAGAAGGAGGCCTGGTATTTTAAACCACAAGTTTCAGGCACAGAATATGTGGATGAGATTTTCCTTCTTTGGAAAAAATTTTGTCTTTTCGTTGTGTAAAAGAGAGTTGAGAACATTGCTGGGTTTTATATGAAAAGATTAGAAAATTGGAAAAATTTGGGGAAAGGGGAAAGTTTCCTGCCTTTTCTCTGCTTTACCTGATACCAATAAACCATGAATACAAGGCTGTGTCAGTCAATTAACATATCAAGGATCTGCCAGTCATCTGCTAATTGCCTCAATTAACAAGGCACGTCTAATTGGCCACCCATTAAGAAGTGCTCAGTACATGTCCATGTCAAGAGATTATAGCAGTTGTTGCTGGGCCAGACTGAACATTTCATTGTACATAGTTGTCTGGTTTTGCAATACAATAATGGGACTAGTAGAGACTATAGAGTGTTTGAGTTATGAGTCTAAAACTTGGGATGTTGACTGACAGGCATGCACACACATGCGAGCAAATATTTGAAAGTGCTCCCACACATGCACAGACGAAGAGATTGTCACAAGTTTTTGCCTCTGTAACTTCAGTTAAAAAGTAATAATGATGATTGTAGATAAAAGGCATCATCTCAAGTACATGTCTTTTATACTAGATAATAATATTCTGAAGAAACAAGTTTAGATGTAATCTTGTGTCATGGTGACCTGTTTAGTGGTCTTGGTAGTACTGATACTATAGCTATACCCAGCTTGCTCAACTGGCAGGATAAATCAGGCTATCTGGCTAACACACACACACACACACGCACATACACACACACACACACACACACACATGCAGTGAGAGAGAACACACACACACACACACACACATGCAGAGAGAGAGAGAGAGAGACTATATATCCTACTTGTTAAAGCTCACAGGTGGGTGTAGATAGTTGTATGCTGTACAGGTGATATGTTGTCTACCTGTCTAATAAGGTGTGCTAACGTGGGGAGGAAGGCGTTGTAATGTCATACCTGACATTATACTTCATCCGTCATGGCAGGTGTGCGATGGAGGGTAGCAGATAGAGCAGGGAGTTATTTATGCAATGGTAGTCACCTGTTTGCTGTTATATATTTGTTTACAATATACTTCCTTATGTTTGGTCTCTCTCTCTCTCTCTCTCTCTCACACACACACACACACACACACACACACACATGGACACGCACATGATTTGAACTCCCTCTCTGTTTCTACATTTCTACTGTTTGCTTGAATGTCTTCCCCCAAGCCCAACTCTCTGATTACACAAGCAGACTAATTTTTATCAGCTAGCCTTGACATTTTTCCTGAGCTATTTTTTGTTACTAAGGGGTGTGTAAATGATATTCACAGCTATCTATACAACACATAACCATAGGGCTTAGATAACATCATATGAGCATGTTTTAATGTAAAGTAGCCCATAATAGTATAACGTGCAGCATTTGCATTTCTTGTTTGTGCACAGACAAATTGTTGAGTTGTGTCTTGCATGAATTATAGATGTATAGAAAAATAAAATGTTTTTTCAAAGAAAAGTTGAATTGCTTTAGAGATGTTGATTATTTTCCCATTTATAGTATCATGTATTTCATGTCCCAATGACTTTTGAAGTTTTAGATATGACTATAAAAATATTTAAATTTGGTATGTAGTGGATTCCATGAGTTTACATTCCAGTACATTTTACCATAATATTATACAATAGCATGCAATACTGAAAAAAAACAACAACAAAATACTTTGAAATTAACTTTTGTAGTAAATCAGAATACTTCATTCCAACCAGTCATAAAATGCAACGTTTCCCATCCCCTTATGTCTTCTTTTATCATTAAGTAACATAGATTAGGCTACAGTTGCTCATTTTATTGTCATCATCATCTGAGGTTATGTTCTGTTATGTTCCTATTTCCAGGGCTCAAGTGTCCAATTTGTTCCAAGCTGGTATTGCCTGATGATATAGAGTGTCATCTAGTCATGTGTTTAACACGACCAAGAATTAGTTATAATGGTAAGTAGTTGTTTGAACAAAATAAAAAAAAAAAAAAAAATTAAAAAGAAAAGACATGGTTTCACCTGTTTCTGGAAATTGAGAAATTATAAAGGTTAGTGAATCTGTTTCTAAAAGGTTTGAGATCAGCCATCACACTGATACTTTTACGTCTGTTTTTTTACTTCAGGAAAAAGATAGGTGCCAGAACCCCCTCTTCCGCCTCCTGCCCCCCCCACCCCCCCCAAAAAAAAACATGAGCTTTTTTCACAGAACCAATGAATTTCAAAATTTTTTTAAATTCCCAGGGGCCTCAGTATTTGATCTCCTGTAAAATGTTTAAAGATTGTATTGCCAAACCCAAGCTCCTGTCTGATCCTCCCCTCCCCCCCCCTCTCTCCTGCCATTGTTCATAATGATATTGAAGTGAGATTACTAAAATTAGAATATGCATCATAAGATTAGATAATTGATGGCAATGATTTTTGGTGCGGGTCAATTATCTTAGCTGAGGGTTAATAATTTATCAAGATGACCTAATCTAAAGTCAGTCACTATTATTATAAAATTGAATAACTAGAAGAAGAATTTGTAATGTATACTAGTATGTGACAAAAGATATATTGCAGCTGTTGGCAGGGAGTCAGGTTGTGCGGTTAGACACATTGATTTTAACTCCATCATGAAGATTACTTCTGTCATTGAGACAATCATTAGTATCATGTTCAAAAATGATGTACAGAAAATTACAGTGAATTACATTTATTGCTGCTCTTTTGTGTAATCATCTAGAGAAAGATGAGTCAAAATATTTCTTTGACAGGCTGAAAAAATCATGTTTGACTTGTAGTAATGGATGTGGGAAATTCCTTCAGAGACCTTGGCTTCACATATGCCATATTTCTGTCTTTTTCCATCTCTAGGCTCTCTTGGTTCAGAGAATAGATTTTTATTCACTTTGTCTCATTCAAATCATCAGTTATCAGATTAAAATTTTGAAGACAAATTATATGATTGGTTGTAAAATTGTTGAATTAGAAATCTAATTTTAAGACACTGGAAAACATAATCTAATTCAGCGATCATGGAAAACATATTGAGGTCTTCAGCAAAGCCACTTTACAGTAGCCAAATCAGTCTAAGAAGACCATTCCAAGACCCTATCATGCTAACTTTGGATCGAACTATCTCCAGGGGGATTCTCACTTAATTGCAATTAACTTTGGCGGCTAAGATGTCTGTCACGCCTACTGAAGCTGATAGGGGTAATTAACTATCGTTTAGCAGCTTTAGAGGGCGTGCCAGACATCTAAGCCACTTAAGCTGAAAGCAATTTAGTGAGAAACCCGTGGAGATGGATCGATCCTGTTAGATTGTTCTAGGAATGAGAACCCAGTCCATATGTTGTCTGCTCTAGGGAATTTCCAGGAAAGATGGCTAACTATGTGCAGATTGGTCGCTCCGGGAGGTGATGTGTTTCCTTGCTGTCAAAATTGAGTTGTGATGAACTTATTTGTTGAGAGTGACAGCAGCATTATGGAAAGGAAAATTGTTTTGTAATGGCTGATGCTTGTAAAAATGTTCTATTTTCTTGAGGGAGAGGGACTGTGGAGACTGGAAAAATGTATCTATCTTTGTCTGCTTGCAGAAAATTTTGTCAGCATTCTGATAGAATGACTTCCTGCCTAATAAAGAAAAAGAAAATTGAGTAGAAAGATAATTAATGATAATTATGAACTACTAGTACATAAAAAGTCATATCTTGTTTGGTTTTATCTGGGTATAGTGTGTCTGTGTCTAGTGTGCCTGGTGTAATTCTCAGCTCAGTGAAGATTTCACTCAATAAATATAACGTGATACCAAGTCAATGAAGATATTGGCTGGCAGACTCAGACCAAAAAAATCTGTTTTGTTTGATTGATTTCACTCAGAGAGCACCCTGAGTTTCAGGGTTTATTGAAACAGATCTCAGGGTGTTACTGGACATCACAGAGACATGCTGATGATAGAGTTAAATTTCTGGAAACTCTGTCTGAAATTCAGGGTGTTAGTGGAAATAGCAAAGGTTTACTGTTGATAAAAGTTTTTAGTAACTCTATATAACTCAGGGTACTCAGTTTTATTGAGAGCGCCTTGTCAGTGTCAGATTGATTAATTCTCCAAGTTTCCATGGTTTCCAAGGTTGCCTAAAATCCGCAACAATTCTCTCTTTCTCTCTCTCCCCATTACCCTTCACCCCCTCCTCAGATATATACCGTAGTAGTTGACTTTTTAACTGAAATGTGATTAAAAACTGGCCTTTTTTATTTGGACCTGCAATCAAGGTAACAAACATTCCTTAGAGCTTTTTTCTATGGAACAAGGTCGTGTTAGCAGATACCAAACATTGTATACAGCTCGTAGCATTTTGTATTTGGCATTTATGTACATCATGTTACTCTATCATTACAACTGATTTTGTACAAGTTACTGAATACAGGCAGAACCAGAGGTATTTACATTAAAAAGACTGATCAAGTAATTTTAGCCACATAATAGACATTTCTGGGATGTGCTGTTGTCAGCTGAATTTATAATATGTGAACCTGAAAGATTGATTGATTGGTTGAATGTCTGACTGATCAACCTACTGATTCATTGATTGATCAGTTGAAAGGAAATTAACAGGAAGAGATAACTGAAGTAATATTGGATGTTTTAAAATACACTACATGTTGAAGTAATAATGCAGTGTTATTATAATAGGTATATATACTTGGTCAGTATGCATTTGCTTGATTGAAGGGTAATATCAATGAAATGGATGTTGGAGAGATTTGATGACTGATTTGATGACTGAGATGGTAGTGGATGTTATTGCAATGGCCATACTTTGATTTGGTTTTGGAAGAATAATAGAATACATAGCAGTGGCAGGGATGGGTTGCATATTTAGATCAAATTGGGCAGTGAACAATTCCTGTTCAAACCTCAGCAATAATTACAGTTTGATATGACAAGTTGCCTACTTTGATAGTATGGTCCAAAGTGTGTGCGTCTGTATGTTCTAATTGTTTACGCAAGAGCCACTTGTGAAGTAATTTCCTGTTTGTTTTGAGAGGCCAATGAGAAAATGTATCTATAGTCTGTCTGATCGTGGGGTGCGTGCCTGCTCAGGCGATGGATTGGTCCTACATAGGCTCTGAACAGTCGTCATTTAGAACTGGGCTGATTCTAGACTGGCTGGAAACACGTCTAAATTTAGACTTTAACAGTTATCATAATGGAGTTTTGTAGGAAATGTTTTCAAGTTCTCATACTTTTGTGTTAAATGATCGATTGGGGACAATAAAGTCTGGATTTTTATGTGAATTTGCATGATATGGTGGTCTTATTGTTGAAATGATGTATCGTTTGGAAGTTTTTAAATGACAAGGTGTATGTAGATTGTGGTCTTGAATTGCTTAAGATTGTTCTTAACATCTCTTTTTTTTATCACCGACTGTTAAATATATCACCCCCATCCAAGTAATTGGTCACTCCTGTTAGACAATTTGTTTTTGCTTTATATTATATATATTTATTTATTTATTTAAAAGGATCATATGTTAGGTTTAGGACATTGTACAGTAATTAAATAATGTTATAGTATATTATTCCCCATTAATTTGAAATTGATCATAGTATATATAGAATTTAGAATTTGAGGTAAAGTAGCTAAAAAAACATTTTCCTGGAAATTCCAATACATGTCACCAATCTTGCTCATATCAGTGTTATGATCCCTTCTTAATTAGGATGAGGTCTGGTGAGTTTAAGGGCGTATTCCCAGACATTTAGATCGATCTATCTCCGTGGGGAGTCTCACTAGATTACTGTCAGATAATCCGGCTTAAATGTCCGTCCCGCCTACTAGAAGCTGTAAGGGGGTAATTAACTTTTGTGCCCGCTCGGCTGACAGCTATTTAGCGTGAACCCCCAGGGAGTTAGGTCGATCTAGTTTGGATCGATCTAATCTCTGGGAATGGGGTCTTACTCATGACAGTGAAAATTAAGAGATTAAGAGTTCAAAAACCATATTTTGATTAAGTAAAACCTCCTTGGTGATTAGAAGATAATTGCTGAAAATTTCATGTTTTATTTTATTAATTTGTTTATTTAATTTTGCAAGGCATGCGTTTCATTTTTATCAGATATTCATCAATTATAAAGTCACTGGCAACACATCAAAGGTTTTTTATTTGCTTCACAAATTGAGTCTGGGAAGGATCTCTTGGTGGTTTATGGCCTTTCCATCGACAATGTGTTCATCAAGCCTTGCTGGCTGGATGTGGTTTTCCAAGAATTCCTGCAGAAGCGTTTTGCCGTCAACATAAAAGTTCTGATTGTGTGTGTCTTGGTTTTTATTCCTTCCGACAGCATGAATCTGAGAGGGACTAATGAAGCTTAAGGCTTGCAAATTGTTCACAGAAATATGGCAGGAAGAAGGCATTTGGACTTTTCTCAAAATAAAGGGCATTTGTAATTGTGTTGCTCTCTTCTGTTGACTTTGATTGAAACATATTCACTTATAGTTCCTATGGTATTGCATCTGACTTTCAGTTAAGTTGCTACAAATTCTTGGAAGTTTGATTTTTTTAAAGCTTTTAAGATAAGATTATTTAAGTGGATTGTTACAAATGATAATAAAATGTTGTAATTTACAAACTTATGAGAAGTGGCCTTGGATCTTACCTTTATTTATTTTGACTTGAATCATTTTGTGACGCAGCTAGCAGGCTCCAGACATCATTTAGTTTGGAAGGAGCATACACTATACTAATGGATAATAAGCTGATGCCAGTAGAACAGTGGATGACATTTTAAATTAAAAAAAAAATGAAATTAAGAGGAGTACATGTTTAGATTTCATAAGCATTTTAGCAAAAATGATGGAGAAAACAAAAGTGCTGACCAACAACAAGTAATGAGTCATATGACAGTCTGGCCAGGGACATTTGTCCCATCTTTTTCATTCAGGATATAAAGGACAGAATCTATTAGTAGACATTTGATCACACTTCCAGTGCTTTTTCAGTATGTCATCACTAGTATCAGTGTATATCATAAGTGATATTCCTGGGAGTGCTTTTCAGGCAATGAAGAAACCCTGAGAAGAAGTAGAGGTTAACAATGAAATGTACGCATTTATATATATATATTCATACTACTAAGTGAATGAACAGAAGAAGAAAATGAAAATAAAAAATGTCCCCTTTAAGGGCCCCATAGATTGAATCTCAGCCAAAGCTTAATAGAAGCATGTTGCCTATAAATAGCCATAGACCGAGATCAGAGAGGGGAATGGCGCTATATTGATTGAACAAGAGGCACTCTAAGGGGTGCTTGTGTTCTAGAGTAGGTTATGTCTGAGGCTCCTTAAGGGTCTGTAGTTATACTGGGCTTGGTGTGGATAATAATGAGGTTCTGAAAGGAGGGTCCAGGTGTGGGACTTGAACTGACTCTGAAGAGATTTGGAGAAGCGTTTCTTGAAAATTCTCAAGTTTTTATATGAAACTTAGACTGCTTAGTCCTGTTGTTTAAATAAAGTATGTAGATGTCTAAAACTAGAAGCAATATTTTTTTTGTGATTTTTTAATGAAATAAGCATCAGGAAAGAGTTGTTACTGTATTTTGTTTTTTACTTTAAGGGATTTTCTGTTATGCTGTTCACAATAACCGCATCATGATATTGTGTAGTACCTTCTTAATTCATTAAAATTTTTAATAAAGTATCAGATATCACATTTATCATATTTAAATTGTCATAATTATCATGTTTATTGTTATATTTTCAGAGGATGTGCTTACAGAGGATAAGGGGGAATGTGTAATATGTTTTGAGGACCTCCAGCAGGGTGACACCATTGCCCGCCTTCCTTGTCTTTGTGTATATCATAAACCGTGAGTATTTCATGAAGTCACTTATATACATATATATATATATATATATATAATATTTGAGTTTTCATTACAGAAATAAGAATGGAAAAATTTTTTGAAACTTCTGCTAAAATTTACAGTATTTTTGGACTGATAAATATAACATTGGGAATGGGCTTTAACACCAAATTCTGTTTGTCCTTTGCACCAGGTCAGTGACATGATAGAAATAATAGACTGATCTCATTAAAAAAATTAACAAATTATATCAAAATTTTAACATTCTGTACATAAGTGTGAGCAAAGAAAAGTGTTGGTTATTGTTGTACTGGTAAAATCTGGACCAAAACAGGTTTAAGACCGACTTTGTCTTAACACGGCTTTTGTTCATTGATTCGATCTCATCAGAATGTCCCAGTTGGGAAAATCTTTGTTGGTAAACTCTAAAAATGACCACAAAATATTTTGTGTAAACTTAAGTTTTCTAAAAGTTCTTAAACAGTGTTATTCAGTCTATACAATCAGAAGTGGAAAGAGATTGTATCAATAAAATTGCCAAACACTATTTGTTGTTCATCTTTGGGGAAAGAATTAAGACTCTAACTTGGGTTGACTGTAGCTTGTACAGTGCCCCAGGCCAGTAGACTGATTGATAAATTCTGTTGTGTCTGTCTTCTGGTAATAAATAGATATTACTCCCCACGGAATTCAACTGAAGTTACAATGACCTGTGTGAATGGAAGCCCAGTATAATTCAATATCATCCACTTATTTTAGACAAAAGATTTTTAAGTGCAGTTGTCCTGTTTCGGGCACTTTCTTGATTGTGTATCAATGAGAGTTTGCTTTAAATATAAATATTTTATCAATACAATGTGTCTGAAAAAATATTGTGCATCTGTATCTCTTGCTGCAGTCCACATATTTTATGATTTCCCTGGTGACCCACCTTCTCAGGACATCATTTTAAAAACTTCTATCTGATAGTCCCAAACTGGCAGTTTTAGCAGGTTATTGGCATCCTACTTCGATATGGGTCACTTCTGTCTCATCATCGGGAGACTGCAAACTGAATTTGTATTGGAACCAACAGGTTTCTCAGTAGTGGGCTCATTTTGATAAGAAATATTTATATTAAGTTTGGAAAGAAGTGTAGTTACAACCAGCCTATGTGATAAAGGTATCATGGCACATACAACCAGTCCAACTGCCTCCTCTCCCCACCCTCCCCCAGTCTTCAAATTGTACATAAAGCTCTGTTAACACTCCTCCTCCATACCAGTGTGACCAATGTTTTTATGTGATGATGTTTGATCACACATAATCTCTTTCTGAACCTAACAGGTATTGGAGGCTGTGAGNCAGCCTATGTGATAAAGGTATCATGGCACATACAACCAGTCCAACTGCCTCCTCTCCCCACCCTCCCCCAGTCTTCAAATTGTACATAAAGCTCTGTTAACACTCCTCCTCCATACCAGTGTGACCAATGTTTTTATGTGATGATGTTTGATCACACATAATCTCTTTCTGAACCTAACAGATATTGGAGGCTGTGAGTGAATAATTTCTATTTGTATTTACCAGTTTTTGCAGTCAGTTGGTTAATTTTCAAAGGTGCAGTGTTTATGAAAAGGCATCATAGTCTCAACAGTGATACTTAAATGTTCTTGATATAAATTATTCTTTCCGAATACATTAACAATGTTTTTTACCTTTAAGGCTTTAAATATCAACCCTTCATCTAAGGGCCTTGTTTACACGACTCTTTAGAAACCATCTACTTTTTAACCATCATCACACAGAGGACAATGAAAAACCTTTTTTACCTAAAAGTTTATTTTTCTTTCTTTCAGGTGCATTGATCAGTGGTTTGATGTAAATAGGTCCTGCCCTGAGCACCCCATTGATTAGGACACATTGTCACAACCGACTGTTTGTCACACCTGACACATTTGCCATAGTCATGTGACAGTGGACACAATATATATCACAACCAGGTGTCTGTCACACCTAACACAATGACCACAGTCAGGTGACAGTGGACACAATGTCACAACTAACACAATTATAATGATGTGCCAGAGGATACCAGTCAGCTCATCATTATAGTGATAAGAGAATACAGGATTTTCCTACATGGAAGAAAATTTTGCCACAATTTAACAAGTGGATGTAGATAGTAATAAAAGAACTCATTTTCATGATAATAATGTTCATAAGCATATTTTATTTATAAACTGACACTGTTGTTGTACAGAAGAGCTAAGTCATCATGTTAATCATAAAATGATGTAAGGTTATGTATTTTTACTAAATAAGCATTAATTGCCACTCCATGCTCTAAGAGCAGCAGTCCTGTCAAGCCTCAGCTCTCACACTTCCTGAACATAGAAACTCCTGGTTATTTTTGCAGCATGAATAAGCTTAGAATTGATTTACAACAAAGCATTGAAATGCCAAGGGTACCCTGGAAATCTCAGTTGGGGAAAAAGCTGGGAATGTTAAATGTATAGTGAATTCCTTGTCTTATGAAGGTGCCATTTGTCAGTGAGATATGTTGTTTTCAGAGAGAAAGTTGCCAGACCACTAATGTTTTCTAACATGATGATGATGATATGCTGTGTTGCATACACAGGTTTGACTTTGGAAGACTTGTATGAAATCCACCTGAAGAGCTCACTTCAATATCCACCTGAGTTTCAACCATAATAATGGAAATATAAAATGTGGCCTAATTTCAAGGGAATCCATATTAAATAATCTAAAATTATATTCCAGATCACTAAAAAAAGGAGACATGCTTTGGTATGTTTCTGTGTGGAGCACTTTGTATTTTAAAAAATATTTAAAGGCAATTTCATGTTGAAGGGTTGCCAAGAACTGAATAATTCCAAGGAATATTGCAGTTGGAGTCTGGACGAGTTTCTTGAAGAATATTTGGAGGTATGACATAAGACAAATAGAATTCTTGTGGATTTTCCATGCACAGAAATCTTTGGGTGAAAAAAGGGAACATTTTCAGACTGGCTTGGGAGTTGCACAGAACGTCTTCATTCCTTGGAGACATTTACTTAGGATGTTACACAATAAAGACTGATCATCAAAATAGCAAAGAAACCTTGGAATTTTCTCAGGAATTAACAGCGTGGATGCTGAATCAGTCTTCACAGGAAAGGAAGAGAATTTTGATGAATGGAGTTGTTGATCTAAGCTAGTATTGCACTGACATGACTGCAATTTCTGAGATAAATGGACTTAGACCAAAATGATGAGCATGAAAGGGTTCTTTTGTGAAAAGGAAGGGGTAAAATTGCCAATCATTTTTTAAATGTTTTTTTTTTAATTCCATACTGCTCAAGATGACATGCTGTTTCATTTGAGATACGGTGATTGCAAGCTACAGAGTACTGAAAAATTAATCTTAATTCGTAACAAAATAGGAAAGCATGTGTTTCAGGGTTTACAGTAAACACTTGCATGTCATTTTTGCCAGGTGGGAATAATTTACTAGCTTTATATATTGAAAGCATATATCAGAGTAGCAGGTAAAACTTTGAAATTTAGGGTGAAAAGTAAGATAAACATGAGTGAAAAAATAATATTGCTTCAGTAAATTAGTTGATTTGAAAATCCATATTGCCTTAATTACTGCCACAGTTAAAGTTGGGTGTACGAAATTGACGTGCTCTCAGGTGCACATCATTACGTCAAAGCAGAGTGGGTGCCATTGCCATGGAAACAAACCTGTTTGACGTTAACCTTAAACCGGCACATCTGTCAATAGAGCTAGTATTTACAGAGGATCTCGAGCCATTTTTTTAAATTCTGACACGGTTTCTGTACGATAGTGATGTGGTTTTAGGAAATTGGTATTGGGGTGCAAAAAGTGGAGGGCCAAGTCTCTTACGGGAGATGTTTTTTGTAACGCCTTTTTGATACGTTAGCGTGATCTGGTTCTAAATCTCCAGATATTGATAAATACATTAACGTATAGCGTGGTAAGTCATTGGCGGCAAATGTTACATTTTGATAGGACTTGAGACCATTTTTATTTGGTTAAAAAACTTTGACCCTACGGTTGTGGAATAGTTGAAACTAGACCCGGTTAGTTGAAAGAGGTCAGCATTATTAGCACTTTCAGATCAACTTTGCTTTGCCATATTTAACTTATATGCCAATTTCTTTCTTTATTCCGAAGTTGATGCCAAATTGATGCGGTTCATAACTGCAGCCCAAACCATATTACTGTGAAATTTGACCAGGTTGGCGAAACCTTGGTGACATTAAGGTGAATACTAGTTATTAATATTTAGCAGAGTCCATCACAATAACATGATTGAAAACATTTAGTTATGCATTTAAATTTATATTTGAGTTATATTTATGCTATGAAAAATTACCTTATTTTAGTAATTGGTGCTTGAGTTGGTTATGGGAGTCTGGCGTTCATAAATTTAACTTCATGGCGTCCGTAAATTTGGCGCATGTTGTAAAATTTTATCTGAAAGACATTAACACCAACAGGGATATGGCACAGCAACAAAACACCAATTTATAGAAGATGAAGTAACTAACTTTGGAAGTCCTGGGCGAAGGTGATTGAATTTGATAGGCGGCCATTGTACATTTGGGACATATCGGCGTTTCCGTAATTACACTTTTAACAGATAGATACGGCATCGGCCAAAGGTCGCAATTGTGTTTTGGCCGCCATGTCACCGCTACCACAATTGGTAATGTCTTGTAGTCTGTTGTTCATGCTGACATATTCAACATATTGCGTCGAGGAACAGTTTTAAGTTTGACTGGTTTACAATATAATCGCATCTCTGGTCGATCAAATTGATTAACCAAGAGCTTAAACGTCTGTGAGGAGAGAGTGTACACCAAGATGTCCCAGTAGTGTTCTGGGTTCAACAGAAAGCAAAAAGCACATTTTAAACCTTTTCTCTGACGCGGCTGAATGTAAGAAATTAGGCAGGTGACAAATTTGTGATAAGTTTGTGAAAAGTTTGTCAAAGCTCATGCTCAATCTTGGGTCAAAAATAAATCCAGCTTACATTATGTTGTAAAGGTATCTCGTTAATCCCGTCTGGTTCACAAGGAGATGGATATACTTAGACTGGGTTGCCATACCTAGATTAATCTAACGGGATCGGTCCATCTCGAAGGGTTTTCTCTCTAAATTGCTTTTGGCTTAAGCGGCTTAGATGTCTGCTAAACGATAGTAAATATCCCCATATCAGCTTCAGTAGGCGTGTCAGACATCTAAGTCACTTAAGTTGATTGCAATTTGGCGAGAATCCCCTTGGAGACAGATCGCTCCAAAGTTAGTACAAAAGGGTCTGGGAACGGTCCTTTAGGTAACTTAGTTTGCACTTGTTTTCCCCTCTAGGACCACAGATAGTTTGTCCACTGGATATTGTCAGACGTCGCTCTGGATAATTCTGTGCACCTTTAAGTTAATTTTTGCACATGGATTTTGCTCAGAACGGCCCATCTCGCTAGATTTTGTGGTGCCAACAGTGTAGAAAAGGCTGATATAATGTATTATGTAAGGGTAATGAAACAGCGATGAAATGAATCCATTAAAAGTTGTATTTTGTATTTTCACTTTGTAAACTTTGCACACATGACTTCGCATGGTTTGAATCGCATATGAAATCTGAATATAATGGTAATATCTAAATATCGATGTTTGGCAAAAGGCAATGCTATAATTTATATGGAAATAATACTGTGATGAAATGATATTGTTTTATATTGTTCTCTCTCTTTCCATTGCTTTCCCCTATTGCCAGTACTTTGTGTGGAAATCGTGAGGTCGCCGCACCTTTTTTTTGATCATTGAAATTTTGACCAGCCTCTGGGCCACCGGTAATAGTGGTTACCTTTCTTTGCAACTGAATTATTGGATAAAAATTAAAGTAAGCTCCTTTATTAAAGATTACCATATGTTATTGCTTATANCAGGGCATAGGTAGTAGGCAAGCAAGTTCGAAAATCAGCATGATCGGGCCATTTTTATGGAAGTTATGATGTTTTTTCACTTTTTTCAGCATATATGCAACACCTATAACACATTTGAAGGAAAATTGATGGGCCAATTGTTTTGAAATTCACAGGAGTGATCAATGTTACTAAATACAGATGAAGTTTTGAAAATAAGCTTGAAAATAAGTTTTGAAAATAAGTTGTAAGTTGTATTTGTATATAAGTGTTTTTTCCTCAAATTTAATTCACAGGTATGTTAACAGTCGTAGGTAAATATTGTTTAATACTGCAAATTAGTCTTCAAAAAGTATTTTGTGTAATGCCAACGTTAATGCTATAGATGAATAACAGTGTCTTATTATCCTCAAACTCAATGGGGTTATTAATATCATGTTAATACAGCAAGATTGAAAGTTTGAAGAGCAGCTTTATTGGAATACTTTTCTTATGTTTTTTAAAAATTTTTTTCAGACACTGGCATTTTCAAGATGTGACTTTTAACTCCCATCCACCTGAACCTCTGCAAATTTTCTGTATTTCCACATAGGCAGTTGTATTGGAATTTATGTCTTTAAACATAATGTAATATTATTTTATGCACTGTCTTCATTTTTCAAATATTGTGATTTTCATTATGTGAATTTGAACTCTCGTAGTCCTGCAACTGTAATCTTATTGCCCGTCTTCTGGGCCTTCTGGAAGACGGTCAGATTTTAATGTTTACATTGACGAGTATCTAATTTTTCTGTTGGAAGAGCATCATAAATGGAGGATGGATCAACAAAGATAATTTGGAATACTGTCAGAAAATATATCTCCTGTTCGCTCCTGTTATAGACCATGTTATATGTTTTTCATGATTAAAATTCAGTGTTGATTGACAACATTATTTATTATTGCATCAAAAGTGACAAAATGACCTATCTTATGCATCTTTATTTGCTGTTGTTTTTTTGTTTGGCTGCTACACCAGTTTGCATTTTTACATCTTCCAACTCAGCCATTAGACTGGGCTCAGATCCATAGTATTTAAGTTTATCCCTAAATTGCACAAATCTGCATGTCATGTCCAGCTTTCTCAAGTGATTTACATACTTGTTCCGTTTGCTTTTCTCTTGATTGTTTGAATTGAATGAGTATAGTTCAAAAATACTTTTTCTGTGCCTGCAAATGTGCTGTCGGCGCGATAAGATGCAAATATCCTATGTATGCTTGCCCACAACTGACTAAAAAGAAGCCAGTTTTACATTGGCCGTTTTTGCTATCTTATGCACAGTGAACATGACCTGTACTCTACAACACATGCAAATTAATGAAATACCTCTTAGAACTGCAGATGCTTACGGAGATAAAAAACATAGCATGAAAAATGATTTGACCTCCTGCCATTGTAGTGTATACAGACATGGCCATGCTGAAAGAGCTGTCCTTTATGTGAGAAGCCAAATAAGATATAGTGGAGATGCGTGTTGGAAAGTTATTAAGTTATCTGATGATGTTTTATGTTGTATTATAATTCATAATACACAGATTATAAACCTATAAAAGCAAACTAATGGAAGTATTCTACCGATATATGCTAGGTATAATGAAACACAATGTCTACACTTTCTTACATGGGTTTCTTTATTTCACCCTCAAACACTGGTGCCCACGTTTGGCTAAACAGCTGTATTGTGAAAATAAGGCAGACATGTTGTAAGCTCTAGTCTCTCTAATATACGAGCAGTTTATGCAAAACAATATTTGGCCTGCTCTCTGTAAGAATAAAATATACTGGTACGTAGTTAATAAGCTCGACATGAAAGGAAGTTTTTATCTTGAAAATGATGCAGAAAATACTGGTAGTTAAAAAGCAGTAAGAATTAACAGACATCCAAATTTTTTTTCTTTTGAATTTTTATTTGATGATGCAAACTTTGTGAAAGTAATCAATTGATAGCGCCATACTCCTAACGACAGAGGAGGCAAATTAAATAGAACGTTGAGAACTCACAACATGATTTAATTTATTACACCCTTAACCATTCATTCGATTTCTGGTCCCCTCTTGAAATTAAAATTTTGACTAGCATAATCATAGTTCTAAACCGTACCAAATTGCACCGTTTGCCCTCAAGAATAACCAAAATTTTGGGGGCCCACGTCAAGTTTCGCAGCCGCATACCCTCCCCCCTTCAAATAATCTTGGGTCCAAAATAAAACACTCGTTGAGATTTCCCTGTAAAGACCCATAGGTTAAGCTCTTTTAACTGTGTCACATAATTAGGAACCGGTGATAATTATGCAGGTAAATGTTGTTTAATATTGCAAATAAATTTACAACGGAAAAAAATTGTGTAATTCCAACATTTATACTATAGATGAATAACAGTGCCTATTCTCAAAGTCAGTGGGGTTATTTGGCCTGCTCTCTGTAAGAATAAAATAAACTGGTGCGTAGTTAATAAGCTCGACGTAAAAGGAAGTTTTTCTCTTGAAAATGATGCAGAAAATACTGGTAGTTAAAAAGCAGTATGAATTCACAGACATCAAAGAATTTTTTCTTTTGAATTTTTTTTTTTTTTTTTTTTTTTTTTTTTTTTAAATTAAAATTTTGTGAAAATAATAAATGGGAGGGCCCCATCCCCCAACCAAAGGGGGGGAAAAAAAAANCTCAGGGCATAGGTAGTAGGCAAGCAAGTTCGAAAATCAGCATGATCGGGCCATTTTTATGGAAGTTATGATGTTTTTTCACTTTTTTCAGCATATATGCAACACCTATAACACATTTGAAGGAAAATTGATGGGCCAATTGTTTTGAAATTCACAGGAGTGATCAATGTTTCTAAATGCAGATGAAGTTTTGAAAATAAGCTTGAAAATAAATTTTGAAAATAAGTTGTAAGTTGTATTTGTATATAAGTGTTTTTTCCTCAAATTTAATTCACAGGTATGTTAACTGTCGTAGGTAAATATTGTTTAATATTGCAAATTAGTCTTCAAAAAGTATTTTGTGTAATGCCAACGTTAATGCTATAGATGAATAACAGTGTCTTATTATCCTCAAACTCAATGGGGTTATTAATATCATGTTAATACAGCAAGATTGAAAGTTTGAAGAGCAGCTTTATTGGAATACTTTTCTTATGTTTTTTAAAAATTTTTTTCAAACACTGGCATTTTCAAGATGTGACTTTTAACTCCCATCCACCTGAACCTCTGCAAATTTTCTGTATTTCCACATAGGCAGTTGTATTGGAATTTATGTCTTTAAACATAATGTAATATTATTTTATGCACTGTCTTCATTTTTCAAATATTATGATTTTCATTATGTGAATTTGAACTCTCGTAGTCCTGCAACTGTAATCTTATTGCCCGTCTTCTGGGCCTTCTGGAAGACGGTCAGATTTTAATGTTTACATTGACGAGTATCTAATTTTTCTGTTGGAAGAGCATCATAAATGGAGGATGGATCAACAAAGATAATTTGGAATACTGTCAGAAAATATATCTCCTGTTCGCTCCTGTTATTGACCATGTTATATGTTTTTCATGATTAAAATTCAGTGTTGATTGACAACATTATTTATTATTGCATCAAAATTGACAAAATGACCTATCTTCTGCATCTTTATTTTCTGTTGTTTTTTTGTTTGGCTGCTACACCAGTTTGCATTTTTACATCTTCCAACTCAGCCATTAGACTGGGCTCAGATCCACAGTATTTAAGTTTATCCCTAAATTGTACAAATCTGCATGTCATGTCCAGCTTTCTCAAGTGATTTACATACTTGTTCCGTTTGCTTTTCTCTTGATTGTTTGAATTGAATGAGTATAGTTCAAAAATACTTTTTCTGTGCCTGCAAATGTGCTGTCGGCGCGATAAGATGCAAATATCCTATGTTTGCTTGCCCACAACTGACTAAAAAGAAGCCAGTTTTACATTGGCCGTTTTTGCTATCTTATGCACAGTGAACATGACCTGTACTCTACAACACATGCAAATTAATGAAATACCTCTTAGAACTGCAGATGCTTACGGAGATAAAAAACACATAGCATGAAAAATGATTTGACCTCCTGCCATTGTAGTGTATACAGACATGGCCATGCTGAAAGAGCTGTCCTTTATGTGAGAAGCCAAATAAGATATGGTGGAGATGCGTGATGGAAAGTTATTAAGTTATCTGATGATGTTTTATGTTGTATTATAATTCATAATACACAGATTATAAACCTATAAAAGCAAACTAATGGAAGTATTCTACCGATATATATGCTGGGTATAATGAAACACAATGTCTACACTTTCTTACATGGGTTTCTTTATTTCACCCTCAAACACTGGTGCCCATGTTTGGCAAAACAGCTGTATTGTGAAAATAAGGCAGACATGTTGTAAGCTCTAGTCTCTCTAATATACGAGCAGTTTATGCAAAACAATATTTGGCCTGCTCTCTGTAAGAATAAAATATACTGGTACGTAGTAAATAAGCTCGACATGAAAGGAAGTTTTTCTCTTGGAAATGATGCAGAAAATACTGGTAGTTAAAAAGCAGTAAGAATTAACAGACATCCAAAAATTTTTTTCTTTTGAATTTTGATTTGATGATGCAAACTTTGTGAAAGTAATCAATTGATAGCGCCATACTCCTAACGACAGAGGAGGCAAATTAAATAGAACGTTGAGAACTCACAACATGATTTAATTTATTACACCCTTAACCATTCATTCGATTTCTAGTCCCCTCTTGAAATTAAAATTTTGACTAGCATAATCATAGTTCTAAACCGTACCAAATGGCACCGTTTGCCCTCAAGAATAACCAAAATTTTGGGGGCCCACGTCAAGTTTCGCAGCCGCATACCCTCCCCCCTTCAAATAATCTTGGATCCAAAATAAAACACTCGTTGAGATTTCCCTGTAAAGACCCATAGGTTAAGCTCTCTTAACTGTGTCACATAATTAGGAACCGGTGATAATTATGCAGGTAAATGTTGTTTAATATTGCAAATAAATTTACAACGGAAAAAATTGTGTAATTCCAACATTTATACTATATATGAATAACAGTGCCTATTCCCAAAGTCAGTGGGGTTATTTGGCCTGCTCTCTGTAAGAATAAAATAAACTGGTGCGTAGTTAATAAGCTCGACATAAAAGGAAGTTTTTCTCTTGAAAATGATGCAGAAAATACTGGTAGTTAAAAAGCAGTATGAATTCACAGACATCAAAGAATTTTTTCTTTTGAATTTTTTTTTGATGATGCAAACTTTGTGAAAGTAATCAATGGAGAGCGCCATACTCCTAACGACAGAGGAGGTAAATTAAATAGAACGTCGAGAACTCCCCACATGATTTTCTTTTTTACACCCTTAACCATTCATATCTTTGTTTAGCGAAACGGGATAACTGCGGACATATATTATCTTTGAAATACCCTTCGATGATATCTCATTTAAAAAATGCCATCGTGAATGTGTGTTAACCATCACCCCGTCCTACCAGCTTTAACCATGAGGTGTAACAGATCTGGAGAAGTCTGTCACGACAACATGGGTCTGATCGAGGATTTTTCGTATTGGACAACTGGTGCCGCATAAATTGTACTTGAGAGATTTCAAATCATCCAGATAATCTCAAATTTTGTTGTTTGTGGTTGGGGAAACATTTACGTAGAGGTATCATTTGTGTAAAATAAGTGGGTAAAATACACTTGTCATTTTACACCATTTCATATGGCTAAACAAACCTGTTAATTTTGTTTCTACTTACATGGTAAAATAGTACATTTCAGATAGGTAATGCATAACAGCGCTTTTTATCACGTGCACGTGTACCGCTGCATGACAATGGATGACACAAAACATGGTATCAGCACCAACGTCCTGATCCCCCCCCCCTTCGATTTCTGGTCCCTTCTTGAAATTAGAATTTTGACTAGCATAATCATAGTTCTAAACCGTACCAAATTGCACCGTTTGCCCTCAAGAATAACCAAAATTTTGGGGGCCCACGTCAAGTATCGCAGCCGCATACCCTCCCCCCTTCAAATAATCTTGGATACAACATAAAACACTCATTGAGATTTCCCTGTTAAGTCCCATAGGTTAAGTTCACTTAACTGTGTCACATAAATAGGAACCGGTGATAATTATGCAGGTAAATGTTGTTTAATATTGCAAATAAATTTACAACAGAAAAAAACGTGTAATTCCAACATTTATGCTTTAGATGAAATAACAGTGCCTATTCTCAAACTCAGTGGGGTTATTTGGCCTGCTCTGTAAGAATAAAATATACTGGTACGTAGTTAATAAGCTAGACATGAAAGGAAGTTTTTCTCTTGAAAATGATGCAGAAAATACTGGTAGTTACAAAGCAGTATGAATTCACAGACATCAAATAATTTTTTCTTTTGAATTTTTTTTTGATGATGCAAACTTTGTGAAAGTAATCAACTGAGAGCTCCATACTCCTAACGACAGAGGAGGCAAATTAAATAGAACGTCGAGAACTCCCTACATGATTTTCTTTATTACACCCTTAACCATTCATATCCTTGTTAAGCGAAACGGGAGAACTGCGGACATAAATATCTTTGAAATACCCTTCGATGATATCTCATTTAAAAAAACATGCGATCGTGAATGTGTGTTAACCATCACCCCGTCCTGCCAGCTTCAACCATGAGGTGTAACAGATCTGGAGAAGTCTGTCACGACAACATGGGTCTGATCGAGATTTTTTTGTATTGGACAACTGGTGCCGGATTAATTGTACTTGAGAGATTTCAAACCATCCAGATAATCTGGAAATTCTGTTGTTTGTGCTCGGGGAAACATTTACGTAGAGGTATCATTTGTGTAAAATAAGTGGGTAAAATACACTTGTCATTTTACACCATTTCATATGGCTAAACAAACCTGTTAATTTTGTTTCTACTTACATGATAAAATAGTACATTTCAGATAGGTAATGCATAACAGCGCTTTTTATCACGTGCACGTGTACCGCTGCATGACAAGGGATGGTATCATTTATACAGAATGGAAAAATTTCCACCCAAACACCCAGACCTAGCAAATGGGACACATGGCACATTTAAGGGTTCGAAATTTACAAAATGAACTTGTGTTTTTTGATAAGGGAATCATTATGTAGACATATTTTCTTAAGTATATGCACCGTTTAAGCCATTTTGTTGGTCTTCAAGTGATAAACGACCCGTTTGTGCTAGGTGGAAATGTGTGACTGTGCTGACATACTTCTAATTTTTTTCTTTAAAAACTACCTTAAATTTTGGTGCCCTGCCAATATTTGAATAGAAAACAACAATTAAAATGCTATGCAATACTGTTGAATTATAGAACAGGCGTTTATCTTATATTATCTCAATTTTAAAATCGGAAATAAATCACTATCCAGGCCTCTTCTCTCTCAACATATTCTTCATTTCTCAATATAAATAAAGCCTGTGGTTTATTACCATATCTGAAAACAAAAAGAAAAAATGTTTGATACTGACAATTTAATTAATGCACACTCACAGCCTTAAGGATAAATCCTTTATATTTCACTACAAATGAATGGAAGGAATCAAGTTAAAAAACGAGTTTCGCAGCCGCATATCCCCCTTCCCCCTTCAAATAATCTTGGATCCAACCCTGTCTCTAGCATCTCTAGCAAACTTGATAGTCACAACAGAAAAGACGTGGAAGCCTTTTTCATTTTCATCATTCAATTTATAGCTGCATGAACACAGGCTATAAGATCATCGCACATAACTCTGGATTGATAGCTATGGTACATGCTTTTGAATGTAAAACCTTTCCTTCCTACAATTAAATTGTCGCCATAATTTAATTTGTCATAGGAAAAACAAGCCTGGTTCCTAGCTAGTGAACTGAACTGTCTGTGCATTTAACGTTGCAATATGCATATCATAGTGCATACACATAGTGATGCCATGCAGGCACACGCAATTACAGCGACGTGGTTACACTGAATATACACCTTTAAATAAATTCAAGTAAAATGCTTAGCAATGGTTATTAGCTACCTGTCTGTATCGACTTCTTAATTTTTGTGACCATCTCTCAGTGATCTTTTATTAGTGCAGTCACATGTAGAAAGCCTTGAGATATGCCCCCCAGTAATTATTTTGCTGAAATGATAAGATAAGTCGCAATTTCTTATTTAAAATTCATCAATGGGGAAAAAAAAACGTTAAAAATATGCAGTACAGGATGAGTAATGAAGAACAGAAAGAGGAACCAAGGGCCAAACAAACTATTTAATTTTTATCCTCATAAAGAGCCCATTGAACCTCGAGTCCGGTAGGATTGCATTTCAATTTAAATTCTACAACAAGATTTTCGTATTATTTTATACACATCACTTATTTTCAAAATTATCAACGAGCAACAAACATGTATGAACAGCAATGTGGTACCATTTCTACAAAAGGTATATTATTAGAATATCAGTGAAGTATACTGCTACATTTTGCCATTAATCTTACCAAAATGTTATTGAAGATTATTCACTATAGAATATTTGGGTAAAGTGTGATGGAAATACGGTAAGCTTAATAAACAAAATTTAAAACAATCGGGCAAATACCTGTAGCTACCGAGTCTATAACCACAGTCCCTTCGGCATCCACCTTGGCAAGCACAGCCGAATATATTGCATGGCCCGCTCCCACAGTAAGGTGTTTTCTAAAACGCAATGTATGTTTTCAAAATACAAAATCAAATCCCACCACCCTAAATATAGCGATCGACAAAACTGTCGTTATGCCGCATAACTATATTGACAAATATTAGTATTTGTTTTTTTAGAGTGTCAGCCAAGAGAGATTTAGTTTTCTTTCAATAAAAAGTGTGGCTTAATGTAAGAACTAATCATGGCTTTTCAATTGTGAGTTCTCTAATAAAAATCCCAAAATTACGACTATGACCAACCAACTCTCTTTTATAAGAAATTGTCATTTGTTGGGAGAGGGGGGAGGAGGGGTCTGAGAACACATTTTACCATCATTTCACAATATTTTCATTTATGATGATTTACGTGGCATTTTTGAGGAATGTGAATGCTATGTACCCTGTCACAAACCCGCTACTGAACAAAAGAAGTTGACGGGGACTCAAAGTTAGTAGAGGGGATTCAACCTTTTATTTCTTTCCTCGAAATATCAGTAAGAAATAAGTTAATTTAAAGCCATTTTTTTCTTTTGCAACTTTGACCACTTCATATTTTTCTATTTCATTAAATATAAATAATTAAATCTTACTCTTGTGCAATCCTTACAGAATCCTGAGCGCGGTATCGAATAACAGCAATCTGCTTTGGTTTCCCTCAGAACACTGCCCGTCAAAATGACTGCAATCAGTAGGACACCAAGATAACCGGCCATCTTCTGACTTCCTAAAGGCAAAGTCATTAAATATTTTAATATTTCATTATAAAAATAGTAAAAAATCAATAGTAAATAAGATATATCGTGAAACTGTGAAGAAATATCTCACAAGTTTTTCCATTTTTTTCTTTTTGCGAAATACAAATTGCAATAGAATCTGCTGTTTTACCTCGGATCAGAGGCAGACGTATTCATTGTAAACCCATGAGACTGGCTGCCAAAGTAGCTAACTATTGGAATGTCGATACGGGCTGGACAAAATTAATAATAATAAAACACCCCAGTATAACAGATTCGTAACACATTTGATTGAACGAATCAATCTTACTGTAACAATAAAATATGCTGGTCTAATACGCGACCCTACAAAAATTGCTAAAGAGTGTTTAATATTATTTCATAAGCATTAATTTTTTATTTAACGTACAATGTATTATCTTACATGAAAAAAAGAACACCGAATATCAAGGTTTAAAAAACAGCTCTACTATAAAAACAATATTGATAAACATACAACGGCTGCGTCTGATTGAATCATATGTAAAAAGCAAATAGCCTTAATTTTTTCATCAGAGAGAGGGTATTCGAAATTTTATTTGGCATTTCCCCCTACTGAATTTTTCCGCCTCAGAGCAGATTGGTTGAGCATATATCTGGCCACAGATATTTGTAAAATATTTGTAAATATGGTGTTCAGCAGTTTTTGGTAGACAATAGAGGGTGTTTTCAGAGATTCGAACAATGATATTAAGAGATAATTTTTTTTTGAAATTATATACATTTGAGGTTATGGACTGAACTGGAGTCAAATAACACATTGAAAGAGCCAAAAAAGAGCTTGAAGTAAAAATAATAACGCAATAATATCTGGCATTGTTCAATTGCAAAAATTGCATATTGCACATTGTAAATTAAAAAGAGAAGAAAAAAATACTCACCGGGTTCTCGTAAGGCACACGAGTAAAATTGAGATACTTGCTGGAAAAGCGCTTCTCTACTCGAATGATCACTGATAAAGGTTTCAACCTTATATACCGGATATGGCAAGATGAATCATCGATGTTGCTTTGTTAATTCAAAGACTGAGAAACATACTGGTAGTTGACAATCACTTTAACGCCGTAGGCCCTGGCTAGCGGTGACCTAGAAAGCAGCCTTGAGCCTGAGGGTGTTTGAGTCAGTGACTGCTGAATAGGGGGTTATCGCACAAAATCACTAATTTCAACTGATTTCGTCAATAAAACCTACTTGACATATACATTTTTAAAAAGCCAATAGTTACAGCTATATTTCTATAACCACTAACTGTATGAATATGATTGAATTAAGAAAATATAGTCTTTTAAATGTCAACTTTTTTACGGTCTCAAAATAATTTTTTTCCTATTTCACTGAAGGTATCTTTTCTTTTCATTCAAGCACATTTTGTACATCTACGTCAGTAGTGTCACATTATTTCCCTTTATCGTCCAAAATTTCAGGGGGAAATATCCTTTTTCCTTTTTGCGTTACAGCCTGTTTATAGGTCTAACTGGCCGTTGTGCTGCGAAAGGAGATAGGGTGTTCTAATTACAAGCTGACACCTAAATTACTCGAATAATCTAACTAATCTATATATTCATGGAAAGCCGGTACTTTACCAATACTGTCACAAAAAGGTTTCGTTTTCTTATGAATGATACGGGGTGTTATATATATTTTTTTTCTTTTTTTTATTTTCATTTTCTGAAAGAAAATTCTGTTGCTCATTTAATTTCATAATGACTGTTTTTATGCTGGAAATAACGCAAAATCATTTCAAATTTTTTGTTCTTATCCATTAAAAATTCCAGCAAAATATATTACATATTTTATGAGTTACAGTCTGTTTACCCTCGACAGGCTAACAGCATGGCAATTTAACTTACCTGGATGTTTCACAGGGGAGGGGGAAAGGGTGTTAAAATTGCAAAGCTGACCTCTGAATTACTTTAAAGTAATCATTAAATTCACCGAGTGGCAATACTACAAATGGCCTTTTCAATACTGCCTCATCAATGAATAATTTTTCGCCAGTATAACATATCAGATTTTATATTTCATAAAATGAAATTGAGTTTTCTTCAGTTCATAAAGCGCATTGTTACCTTCGGATGTTGGGTAAATGTAACCCAGTTTTTCTGTGTCTTCATCTTCTGCATATGTCAGTAAAATATCTATCTGAACGTATGAGTCATGTATAGTGCTGCCGGCAGGTGTAATTGGCAACTGATAATTAGTTCACCTTGAAGTAGGTCTAGGTGGTGAGATGGGCTATTCTGATAACAAACTTGACACCTTTCATTAGCTAACAGTCTTGTTCAATCACCTTTTATCGCGTCATCTAGCCAGGAAAGGCATGCTCTGAACTAGGACAAAGTACACAAATAGACCCCAAATGCTTATTTATTCACACATCCAAGTCTTGTACAGAAAAGTAAAGAAAATAAACTAGTACTACAAAGACAATAATAAATGAGATCAAAAACAGGTTTTCATGACAAGTCCCATTGCAAAAATCATGCCAAGCCAAGCTTTTAGTTCTGTCCATGCACACTTGTGTTGAGTAGTGTTTTTAGTAGACAATAGAGGGTGTTTTCGGATATTCGACCAATGATTCTAATAGATAATTATTTTTGAAATTATATACATTTTAGTTTATGGGCTGAACTGAGTTTTGTTTTTGGAGTCAAATAACACAGAGAAAGAGCCAAAAAAGAACTAGTAGTAAAAATAATAACACAATAATATCTGGCAATTGAGAAGTTGCATATTGCACATTGTAAATTAAAAAGAGAAGAAAAAAATACTCACCGGGTTCCCGTAAGGCACACGAGTAAAATTGAGATACTTGCTGGAAAAGCGCTTCTCTACTCGAATGATCACTGATTAAGGTTTCAACCTTATATACCAGATATGGCAAGATGAATCATCGATATTGCTTTGTTAATGCAAAGACTGAGAAACATACTGGTAGTTGACAATCACTTTAAAGTCTCACTTCTGAGAGAGTGAACTGCTGGGGTACTTTTGATCTCTGCTTTATCTGTGAGCTGGCGATTTACAACCCTGTTATCTGTTAGAGACGTTCATGTGGAAGTCTCATGGTGCCAGGGACCACTGTATTGTCAAAAATTGTAATTAATATTTTTAATATTTCCTATATAACCGTATTAATATCTTGTGTTCTTTGGTGTTCGTCTTTTGTTTCGTCACGTGGACGTTATATTATTTTCTCATTACCGTTGGTCATCTTGCCCGCCTTTCGTCGCATATTAATATCGTCGCCGCCTTTTTCTGTTATCCTTATTCTCTCATTACTGTGTATATCTTTGCAGGTACGTGGTCAATTGATTTGTTAATTATTATTATTTTCATATTTATTATCGTTATCATAAAGTCAGACATTAATAGCTATGAATAAGATCATTATGATGATGATTCTTATTCTCTCAATACTGTATATCTTTTCAGCACAATGGTCTTGAAAAAACGAAAAAAAAAAAAAAAAAAACAAAGAAAAAGTGTACTTTGTTTTGAACCATTACACCTACATGATATGGTATAAGTTTACTTAGTGGAAGTCTTTGTTTAACAAAATTCACACATGGGAAGCTAAGATGTGTTATCGACATCGACAAATATATCACGTTATCACAGCTATCGCAATGTCGTTGTAATATGGTCATGAATTTTTGAGTACATTTTGTCAATGCTCACTATTGGAAGCGGTCAGGTTTTTCTCTTCAGAATGTAATAAGGTAAGACACGTAGAACACCTATAGATATGTACATATTTAGTTGTTTTATTTATTTCGATATAAGATAGTCATTAAGTCTGATGATATTAGTATAAAGTCATCTTTTATATATATATATATTGTCGACATGTACGTTATCCTTTTAGACAATTGCTTCCCTGGCCGCCACGTTGCTGTGTACGTAATCTTTAAGTTGCCGAATGTTGTGTCAGTAATATATATATATATATATTTAATTTCATAGTTTTAGTCATATTGTCGATATTTGCGTGTTCGTATTGCTCTCTCTCTCTCTCTCTCTCTCTCCGTTCTTTATTTTTGCATTTGTATTTACACTTATTGTAATATATTTATTTATTTATTTTTATTTATTTATTTTTTATTATTATTATCTATTTACGAATCAATCTAACTGTAACAATAAAATATGCTGGTCTAATACGCGGCCCTTCACAAATTGCTAAAGCGTGTTTAAATATTACTTCATAAGCATTAATTTTTTATTTAACGTACAATGTATAATCTTTAAGAACACCGAATATCAAGGATTAAAAAACAGCTCTACTATTAAAGTATTAATGATAAACATACAACCTTAGACTTAAAACGGCCATGTCTGAATGAATCATATGTAAAAAGCAAATAGCCTTTAAAAAAAATTTGCATCAGAGAGAGGGTATTCGAAATTTTATTTGGCATTTCCCTTTACTGATTTTTTTCCGCCTCAGAGCAGATAGATTAAGCATATATCTGGCCACAGATATTTGTAAAATATTTGTAAATATGGTGTTCAGCAGTTTTTGGTAGACAATACAGGGTGTTTTCAGAGATTCGAACAATGATTCTAAGAGATAATTGTTTTTGAAATTATATACATTTGAGGTTATGGGCTGAACTGAGTTTTGTTTTTGGAGTCAAATAACACAGAGAAAGAGAGAAAGTCGACATGTACGTTATCCTTTTAGACAATTGCTTTCCTGGTCGCCACGTTGCTGTGTACGTAATCTTTAAGTTGCCGAATGTTGTGTAAGTACTATAGCTATATATTTAATTTCATAGATTTAATCATATTGTCGATATTTGCGTGTTCGTATTGCTCTCTCTCTCTCTCTCTCCGTTCTTTATTTTTTGCATTTGTATGTACACTTATTGTAATTTATTTATTTATTTATTTATCTATTATTATTATTATTATTATTATTATTATCTATTTTCTTATTTTTTGTTTAGTTTCACCACCTCAGAACTCACCTCAGAACTCATTCAGAATTCAACTCAGAATTTACCTCAGAATTCACTATAGATATCGCTACAAAAAATGTGCGTGAACAATAAAGGCGAAATTTAAAGAATTGTTTTGAGTTATTGACTGGCACACAACAACAAGATATATCCTATTATAAGTAGCTTTGTACGATAATTCACACGCAGCAGTTCAAATAGTAATCTGTAAGATCTTGCTTACATGGATTTATTGGGTTGTGTCCTTACTCCATACGAGAAGACAAATAAGCATAAGGATGTCATACTCATATATGGGAGGCAAATTAAAATAGAATATCCAACGTTTCTTCCACGACTTTCTTTGTTTCATCCTAAGTCACTGGTGCCCATGTTGAGGTAAACGGCTGTATTGTGAAAATAAAACAAACATGTTAGAAGCTCCAGTAATTTTGATATATGTTTTAACAGTTTTAACACGCCATTTGACTTGTCCTCTGTGGGAGGAAAATGTACCAGAAGGTAGTTGAAGAACACACTAATATCGTACATCAAAAGCAGTTACAAAGCACTTCAAATGTCGACATTAAAGAACTTTTTTCTTTTGAATATTTATTTGATGATAGAATTTAACTTTGTCAAAGTAAACCTTTGTTCTGTGTTTGGAACACCCTTTTATTATCTCATTTCAAAAGTCTTGCTATTGTGACTAAAGGTTAACAATCACCTACCTGTCAGTATTAATGGGATAATAACTCTTCGTTTAGGCCAAAAAATGAATTGTCCTAGAGTAAACAACAATTTTCCCATACTTAGCAATGGTTAATGAATCCATTTTTACATTCAAAGTTAGTCCCTGTTTTTTTTTCTAAAAAGTTTGTTTGTTTTTTTTTTTTTTTGTTTTTTTTGTTAAAATCTCTTAAGAGATTATAACAGAGTATAGCCATCAATGGAGGTCATGTGGTCTGAAGACAAGATAAGATATCAGAAAAATAGCTAAAACTGCTGTTTTTGTCGTTAAACAGAATACATAATATTTCTATTATTACTGTGATTCACAATGTTTTTATTGTGAAATATAAACCTCATACGAAGGGTTATTATCCCTGTAACTATAAGATCAAATAGAATCCTTCGCCTCCATTACGACAACATGGTTCTGATCGAGTTTTATTCATATTGGACACCTGGTGCCAGACTAATTGTAATTGGAGGGGTTTCAAATCGTCCAGTGAACGTCTAATTTTGTTGTTTATGTTAGGGGAAACATTAACGTAGACTAGAGATATAATTTGTGCAAAATAAATGGGCAAAATACACTTGTCATTTCACACCATTGCATATGACTGAACAAACCTGTTGATTTTGTTTCTACTTAAACGGTAAAATAATGTATATCAGAATGATGCAGCCCAAAACTGTCCAACAGAGCTTTTTATCACGTGCATGTGTATCACTGCATGACAACTGATGACAGAAAGATAAAATCTCCAAAAACCCACACCTAACAAAAAATACATTTTTAGTATTTGATATTTTCAAAATGAACTCCCGATCTGTGTGTTTTGAGAAAGGAATCATTAGTTGGTCATGTTTCTGGAAGAATGTGAACATTCCAAGCCATTCTGATAGTCTTCAAGTGATTAACGACCGATTTTACTAGGTGGGAAAGTGTGACTTTTGTCTTTCAAACCATTGGTTTTCTTATTTTGGCTCATCCTGTAGCGCACTGAATGATGTTTGTTTCATTCAAGGTGTTTTGTTGTTACCAAAAGCGTTAATATCGAGCTGTGAGAATAAATAATGGCGTAACGTGGACGAAGACTGGCTTATAAACAGTAGTCACAAAGCCAGTGACAAATGTAAAAAACTACTCAAAGCATTTCTTCCCTACCAATATTTCAACAGAAATATCAACACAGATTCATTGCAATTCCGTTTAATTAAAGAATGGGCGTTTCTCTCATTTCACTATCAATCTTAAAACCGGAAACAAATTTCAATCCAGTCCTCTTCTTTGTCAGACCTTTCATATTGTCTCAATATCAATTAACCCTGTGGTTCCTTACCATATCTGAAAACAAAACAAAAGGTAATATAAAATTTTTCAAGACGGATAAATGGAGTCAAGTTGAAAACCCCAAGTCCAATTCATTTTGCAAAACAGTTACTTAAAATTAAAAACGAATTTTGAATCTATGAAGAAATACTTAGTTGCTAACAGTGTTTTTTCTCTTTCCCTTTGGAAAGGAGAAGGTGGGCATCCCTTTAGCAACTGTAGCAAAAGTAATCAAATTTGACAGGCAAAATGGAAGTGGCATGTAATACGTTTTTCAAAATGTGTTTATGTTTAATTCATATCTGCACGAAAACATGTCATGAAATCATTGCGCATAACTTTGGCTTGATAACATTGGCAATCTGTTGAATATGAAACATACCCCCAAACAAATAAATCGGCGCCATGATTTATAAACAAAAGCCTGACTCCTAGATAGTGTACTCAACAACATGTGCATTTTACGTTGCAATCAGGAAATAATCATCCATACACGTTCTAAAATCATTCATCCCTAATGCCAACGATATTGTTACGCTTAATATACGCCGCTTAAATGAAGTCATGTAGCCATGTTTTCTCCTTACCTGTCTGCATCAACATCTTTATTTCTGTGAGCATCTTCCACGGATCTTTTATTAGTGCAGTCACATTTAGCAAGCCACCCAACAGTGCCGTTATTGATGATCTTGCTAAAATGTTAAGATATACATAATTAATTATTTGAATTTTAGCAATTAAAAAATAGAGGATACAAGTACTCAATATATGGTGTGTAATACAGGACAGAAAGAGGCACCGAACACACTGAAAATATTTCAAGTTTATCCTTATAAGACCTTAGTATTTGGGTGCGGTAGAAGTACCTTTCAAATGGTATACTGTAACAAGACGTTAGTAACGTGATGTCCGCAGTATTTAATGTAAAAGAAATTCATCTATGTACATCACAGTGGTATCATTTCTACAAAAAGGTATATTAAAACATTATGCATACACGTATTACTACACTGTCATAAATCTAACCAACATGTATGTAAGATTATTCAATAGAGAACTATTAAGTAAATATTGATGGAAAAAAGCCCATCAATTTGATCCCAAATGCCAATTACCTGTAACTGCTCATTTTATAACCGCAGTTCTTTCGACATCCACCGTCGCAAGCACAGCCGAATATATTACATTTCCCGTACCCACAGTATGGGGTTTTCTGAAATGCAATGCATATATTCAAAATGTAATCCCTTCACCTTCAATACAGCAATCTACAACGTTGTCGTCGTACGGTATACTTCATAGACAGAGACTTCATATTCATGAAGTACGTGCCTGTACATGTCTGCCAGGAGGGAGAGATACTGTTGTCATATTAGTGTGAATCAATGAAGGAGCTGATTATAGCTTTTGCATATTGTGAATTTCCTGCCAAAAAGTCTCCAAATAACGACTAGGATTAACCAGCTATCTTTCTTAATGAACTGCTACAGCTGAAGACGTCCTCGATAGGTGGCGGTATAACTCGTCGAGTAACACGTGGAACAAAACGCCAGTTCCATTAAAGAAAAATAATTGTATCTTACTCTTGTGCAATCATAACAGAACCCTTCTCGCGGTATCGAATAACAGCAATCTGCTTGAGTTTCCCTCAGAACACTGCCTGTCAAAATGACTGCAATCAGTAGGACACCAAGATAACCGGTCATTTTCTGAATTTCTGAAGAAAGTTATCAAATATTAATGCTGAAAAGAAATCAATAATACATAGAACATAATACGGAACTGTGAAAAATGATATCTCGCAAGTTTTTGAGTTCTTCTTGTTGTTGGTGAAATGCAAATTGCAGTGCAGTTGTTTTTAAAAGCTGCATCACAGGTAGGTCAGAATGTGGGTGAAATTTTATAGAATATGACTACAATGCCAAACACAACATGTTATGGAAGGAATAGCTTAGAATGTCTGCTAAAGCAAGCCATGTGAGCGTCTTTTTTGGTGACTCCTACACAAGCAGATCCAATCTACCAAATCCACTACCAAACCCCTGTGCATGTTGCCGAATTTTTGAAACTACGTTGCGAATTGGAACTCGAATCCCTTACGTAATCGTACCGTATATATGTAGTTGAATAAAGTATGTTAAATGTGAAATTTTAACCTTTCCCGCTTCCGCTGAAAAGTGTCTGCTAACTTCAAGGAAAATTGCACAATTAACTTCCGATATACATCTCAACTTTTGAATAATATCTCGAAAACGTGACAGGATATGTATAAATCTGTTATTTTACCAAAGAATAAAACATATTCATCGTAAACCCCTGGTACAGGTGTGGCAGGACTGCCCGTCCTAGTAAGCCCGCCCGGACACTAAGTCCTGGGAATTCAAGTCCTAGGGCATGCATTGCTAGGAATGGAAGTCCTAGGACATACGTTACTAGGATTCAATGTCCGTAGGACAAAGGCTCCCAAGTAATGTAACTCCTACGTGTAGTAATGACTACAATGCCAATGAATTAATGAATTAATTAATGAAGAAACAAAAACAATTTATTTATTTTATGTGTATTTTCATCTAGTAAACGCACATTTTGACGTGTCCTAATGGGACGTGCGTTCCTGGCATTTTAGTAACGCATGTCCTATATACATGTAGTTTAAAGTTACACCAAGAAATGACATGAATAAATGGATATAGAGACATACTAGTTTTAAAGATATAATAAACGTTTGCTTTATTCTATTTATATGACATTTTATATTTATATTTTACAATGTTTTTATTTTCCGATAGGCAGTTTATGTGCATATTAATGAAGAAACAAAAACAATTTATTTATTTTATGTGTATTTTCATCTAGTAAACGCAAATTTTGACGTGTTAACACATGTTTTTGGCGCACTCCTCCCTCAGTGAACAATATGTATGAGCCTGGTTTGCCCTATATTTTTTTAACAAAATAAGGCACCATCCAAATTCATCCCTTATTTTCATCCTTTGAGGTATATGTACAGTGTATTTTATTTCATGTCCTTTTCTACTGGGGTGTACCTTTTGTGTTTTGCGTCGAAATTCTTTTTTTTCTCTCTCTCTCTCTCTTTTTCAAAACCTTATGCCTAAGAGAAAAAATCACTTTACACAAAACGCGGGATCTCCGATCTTAGATTTATTTTTCTGTTTACACTCGCTGAAATTGAAAAATAACCTCAAACTCGATGGAAATTTGCTCATGTAAAGTATGGGCAGAGATTTAAGACAAACAAGACAGTGTAGAAATTAAAAATTGCATATATGTATATAATGTTCTGTAATAACCCTTTGCTATTTTGGTGCCTTGACACTTAAAAGACAAAACAAACACATTCGAACACATATTAGACATTAAAAACATCATTAAACATTTTGCTACAAGTAATAAATAGGGGACAGGGCGGCGTGGAAGTTCAAGTCAACGGTAGGTCTAGAAACCATAGGTAAAACAGAATGATTCATGTATTCATATCTTGTGGTCCTGCACGTTAACTATTACACAGACGAGAAGAAGTTGTAAACCTCTTATTTTTTGTCTGATACATGGCTCATTTTTTCATTAAACAGTATTATTTCCTAAGGATAGGACTTTCAAATGCCCGGACTTATATTACTGTCATAGGTGTAACAGGATTAAAAGGCTGACAGTAATACAAGTCCTACCTACTCTTATTATGAGCCAGGAACCTAAGTCCCTGTAGGACTACTATTCCCAAGTAATGTTAGTCCTACGGACAACCATTATCAGGAACCGAGGTCCACAGGACCTCGGTTCCTGGAAGACTTGGATTACTGTTACACCGGCTTCTCAAAGTAGTAAAATATTTAAACACGACCTGGGCAAACCACCTGGGCAAACGGATAAACAAAACTGCATCATGTTACAGACAAGTAATATGTTTGATTTGACGAATCACTATGTTCGATTTAACGAATCACACTCACTTCAACCAAAAAATATTCTGTTAAAATACATGGCCCTTTTAATTGGTAAATAGTGTTTAAGTATTATTTCATAATCTCTGAAATTTATTTTTATTTGACATATAATGCATCATTTTACACATAAAACAATGCAGATCAAGCTTTTGAAAATCAGCTGAGATGTACTCAATAGCAAAAATGATAAACGGATTTATTCAAGACTGAGAACACCCGTGACTGAATGAGTACTAGATGGTTGTACTGCTAAATGCAAGTCTAAAATTCATACCGGCAGAAACAAGTAAAATTTAAGTTTGGTATCTGAGAGAGAGGAAAATTTAAATATTATTTGGCGATTCTCTTTACCTCAAAAGTCTTTCGCCTCAAGGCAGGTCGACTAAGCATAAATCTGGCCATAGATATTTGCAAATGTGGAGTGCAGCAGTTTATGATAGGAAGACGAGGGTGTTTCCAGAAATTCGAAAACCAATTCTAAGTTAAATGTTTATCTTGAGGTTATACAAATTTGAAGACAACGTTCTAAACTAAGTCTCGTCTTTGGAGTCAAATAACGCGGAGAAGGAGCCACAATCATAAAATCATAACAATCCAATGCTGTACGTACAGAAAAAGCACTAGCCAATTGTAACCACAAAGTAAAGAAAATATACTCACTGGATCCCTGTAAGGCAAACGAGTGAACTGAAGGCACTTGCTGGGTATGAGCTTTTCGATATGAATGATCACCAATGAATGTCGCAGCCTTATATCACACCTACTGCAAAAGGAATCAACGATATTGCTTTGACAATCACAAAACTGAAAAACATACTGGTAATTACCAATTACTTCAAAGTCTCACTTCAGCAAAGTGGAAGTGATGGGGTCTTTTTGATCTCTGTGTGCTATACTTAATGCTTCAGACACTCATTAAATTGTTCAGACATTACCTTTATCGAAGCAGTCACTAATTTCTCGATTAATACAGCGCAATATCTTAACTTTCTTACATAACTTTTGTTATTTCACCCTTTTGTTATTCCATCCCTAAACGCGTGTACATGTGGAGCTGTATTTCGGAAATGACAAAAACGTACAAGTAACTCTAGTCATTGTAATATATGTGCAGCAGTATATAAATATGAAAGCAATATTTGGTTTGCTTTCTGTGATGAGAAAAAATATACTGGTAAGCAGTGTATAAGAACTCTAAAGTTGTTCATCAAAGAAAGTTATCCTTTTGAAAATAATACAGAAAAAATGGCTAGTTACAAAGCCCTTCAATGTTCGACATTAAAGGATATTTTTCTTTTGAATTTTTATTTGATGATACAAACTTTGTAAAAGTAAACCCATGACAACCCCATACGCCATACGGCAGAAGGGCAAAATTAAATTAAATGTTGAGAACTCTCAACACGATGTTCTTCACTGCACCCTAAAACATTCATATCTTTGATAAAAGGAACATCAAACTAAAGAAATAGAATAGACATAGCTTTAGTGTTATCTTATTTCAAAACCCATGCGATGGTGAATATCGGTATACCTTCACCGACCTGTCAGCATTAATCATAACGTTAAATGGAACTCGTCACCCCTTGTCAGGACAACATGGCGCTGATCGAGTTTCATTCGTACAGTATTGAACTTCTGGTGCCGTCGTCATTGTGCAAGAGGGATTCTTAATTGTCCATTTATTGTTAAATTATGTTGTGTTTGGAGAAACTTTAGTATACTAGAAACATAATTTTTCCCAAGGATGCTATTTTAAACTGATCAATTTGAACATAATATAACTGAAAGCAAACCTGGACAGCTTTTTACGCGCAAGGTGTTGTGATACAGGCTTACAGCATTATCAGCTTCTGAATCTCCCTTTGAACATCCGTCAAATCCCAGGCAGGGAGGGCCGTAGTCATCCCCCACTCCCCAGAAAGGGCGGTTTCCCCACAATTTTTTTGGGTAGAAATATTCACTTTTATCTGTCAGGAGTCTATTCTAGACGATGATGTAAACATGTATATCCTCCATAATACAATGCGGGGATATTTTTATGAAGGATGTCACTCGCGGTAGGTGTCTACTTACTTTAGCGACATTATACCAGTTTACTTAATTAAGTTAATTGTTGCTGATGCAAAATCCCTGATCACGTCATTGAATATATATATGCCTGTTTTCTAAATTGCGTTATAGGGAATGGAAAAAGCAATGTTTGAGCTTAGAACACCCCAACAAGCTAATCCTGGTTTTCCTTCAGCTACTGCAGTTCTAGCTGTGCCCCATGATTTTTATAAATACCGATGATGAGTGATGGAGACCAAGGAATTCGGCTTGATAGACCATCGAGATCGTTGGGATAACCCCTTGCATCTTCAAGGGGAACCCGGCGACCACTCTATTGCTTGTTTTAACTGAGGCATGAGCCAACCTCCCCAAACAATACGGAACTCATAATCTGAACCCCGAAGCCCAATACGATATTCCTGTTGGACTTTTATTGGTAGATAACGAATTTTGTTGGGGATGATATGTGAGCAGTATTATTATAAAGTTGTTATAGACAATCATAATAATCAGCAATGATGTTCGGGCATGATTTACATAAGCAAACCGTAAATTGCATTGATATTACACCCGGTTAATTGCTGTGACGTGCATGTCCGTTATTTTGTAGACGTCATGGTATAGAAAAACTTGTACTTTGTGGGAAAACTGAAGGAAGAAGAAGAGGAAGGCAAAGGACATACATCATATATTGACAGCCTTTATGCCCCCCTCTGCCCCCCCTCCAAATGTCTACTGTTAATACAGAGTAAACTGGAGGAACATGATCATCGATGCCTACACCAGGCCTGACACTTGAAGAAGAAACATAGGCAAAGTTACATTGTAGATTTATCTTTGAATTACTTACATATACATGTAGATGGCGGCCTCGACGTTCTCTAATCTTGGTCTCAAAAGCAAACATAACTAGAGGATCAGAGAGGCGATACCGCCTCCGGGAATTGTACCACCAGCTGGAGTAAGCGCATTCGTATAAAAAAGCAAAAATAAGGAAACCACCTCTAGTGTTGTGCTTGACAAGATCTACAAAATGTTTTCTAGAGTTCCATATATTTTTCATTAAAAATTACAATTTAAAACAAAATCATGGGGAAGAGTAAAGTTTACATCCAAATTTTTCAAGTTCAATAGTAACTTTGACATATTTTTGCTAGTTTTGGAGATATAACAGATAGGAAGGTTGTAATTTTCAGCTCGCGATGAAAAGGTCTAAGGTCAATTATAAGGTAATGGTTAAATTGTCAGTATATGACTTCCTATTCAAGTTCAATAGTAACTATGGGCCTATATGTGCCAGTTCTTGGGAAATAAGGGACTAAAATGTTCAAAACTTCAGTTCATGGTGAAAAGTAGGTCAATTTCAAGGTCACAGTATGCATCGTTTAGGCCATTATGACAGTCTTCAAGTGATTAAAGAGCCGATTGTGCTAGGTGGGAATGTACGACTGTTTGTCTTTTGAACTGTTGGTTTTGTATTGTGACTTTTGGCTCATTCTTAAGTCCAGTGAAGGTATTTTTTTATTACCTAAGACTTTGGTGCTGTAACAAGTTTGTAAGCAAAAATGACGGCGTAAATTGGATGAGGACTGACTTATAAGCAGTAATTTCAAATCAAGCGACGGGCTTCTAATGCTTTTCTTTTAAAACTACCCAAAGTTTTCATTCCCTACCAAAATTTGAATAAAAACATCAACACAAATGCAATGCAATTCCGTTTAATTAAAGAATGGGCGTTTCTCTGATCTCACTTTTAATCTTAAAATCGAAACAAATGTCAATCCAGTCCTCTTCTCTCTCAGCCCTTTCATCTTGTCTCAGTGTCAATTAACCCTGTGGTTCCTGACCATATCTGAAAACAAAACAAAGCGTAATATATATTTCAAGAGAGGAAGGATCAAGCCAAGTTGAAAATGGCAAGCCCAATTCATTTTGCAAAACAATTACTTAAAATTAAAAACGATTTTGAATCTATGAAGAAATGCTAAGTTGTTTTAAAACACTGATTTTTCTTTTTCCCTTTGGAAAGGAGAGGGTGGGCATCCCTTTAGCAACTGTAGCAAAAGTAATCAAATTTGACAGGCAAAATGGAAGTGGCATGTAATACGTTTTTCAAAATGTGTTTATGTTTAATTCATATCTGCATGAAAACATGTCATGAAATCATTGCGCATAATTCTAGCTTGATAACATTGACAATCTGTTGAATATGAAACATACCCCCCAAACAAATAAATCGGCGCCATGATTTATAAACAAAAGCCTGACTCCTAGATAGTGTACTCAACAACCTGTGCATTTTACGTTGCAATCAGGAAATAATCATGCATACACGTTCTAAAATCATTTACCCATAATGCCAACGATATTGTTACGCTAAATATACGCCGCTCAAATGAAGTCATGTAGTAATGTTTTCTCCTTACCTGTCTGCATCAACATCTTTATTTCTGTGAGCATCTTCCACGGATCTTTTATTAGTGCAGTCACATTTAGCAAGCCACCCCACAGTGCCGTTATTGAGGATCTTGCTAAAATGTTAAGATATACATAATTAATTATTTGAATTTTAGCAATTAAAAAATAGAGGATACAAATGCACAGTTTATGATGCGTTCGTAATGAATGGCAGAAAGAGTTACCCAAGGACAATGAAAATATTTCAGGTTTATCTTTATAAAACCTTAGCATTCGAGTCAGTTTGAATACTGTAACAAGACGTGTATGGACGTCACAGTGGTGCCAATTCTACAAAAGCTATATTAATACATTATGCATACACGTATTACTGTACTGTGTCATTAATCTAAACAAAAGATTATTCAATATAAAATATTTGGGTAAAGTGAGATGGAAATACACCAATCTTCATAAACCAAATTTAAAACAAACAGGCAAATACCTGTAGCTGCCGAGTTTATAACCACAGTCCTTTCGGCATCCATCTTTGCAAGCACAGCCGAATATATTGCATGACCCGTATCCACAGTACGGAGTTTTCTAAAATGCAGTGTATGTATTCAAAAGACAAATACAAATCCCAACATCCTCAAAATCATAGCTTTCTTTTATTATTTTGAATTCTCTGCTAAAAAAATCCCGATATTACTATGACCTACCAACTGTCTTTTGTAATAAATTGTTATATTTATTTAGGGGGGGGGGGGGGCTTGG
>NW_019775676.1:144404-169865 GCF_001039355.2 Lingula anatina | reverse complement strand
CATGTAGTTTACTATCATTTCACAATATTTTCATTTATGATGATTTACATGGCGTTTTTGAGAAATGTGAATATTATGTATCCTGTCACAAATTAATCAAAATAAGTTGAGGGGATTCAGACGGAGAGGAGGGAAACAACTTTTTATTTTTTTTCCTCGAAATAACAATAGGGAGAAATAAGTCAAATTAAAGTCATTTCCTTCTTGTGCAACTTTGGCCACTTTATATTTTTCTGTATCATTAATAATAAATAATTATATCTTACTTTTGTGCAATCCTTACAGAATGCTGAGCGTGATAACGAATAACAGCAATCTGCTTGGGTTTCCCTCAGAACACTGCCTGTCAAAATGACTGCAATCAGTAGGACACCAAGATAACCGGCCATCTTCTGACTTCCTGAAGAAAGTTAAGTATTAATGCTGAAAAGAAATCAATAATAAATAGAACATAACACGGAACTGTGAAAAAAGCTTTTGAGTTCTTCTTGTTGTTGTTGAAATGCAAATTGCAATGTCATTTTTTCTTGAGAACTGCTTCACAGTCAGGCCAGAATGTGGGTGAAATTTTATGGAAAATGACTACAATGCCAAACACAGTATGTTATGTAAGGAAAAGCTTGGAATGTCTGCTAAAGCAAGCCATATGAGCGTCTTTTTTGATAACTGCTTCAGAGGCGGATCCAATCTACCTAATTCACTGCCAAACCCCTGTGCATGTTGCTAAATTTTTGAAACTACTTTGCAAATTGGAACTCGTATCCTTACGTAATCCTACCGTAAATATATGGTTGAATAAAGTCTGTTAAATATGAAATTTTAACCTTTTTCCCGCTTACGCTGAAAAGTGTCTGTTAACTTATAAAATTATACAATTATACAATTAACTTCCTATATACATTTCTACCTTTTCGTATTTTCTCGAAAACGTGATAGGATCTGTTATTTTACCAAAGAATTAGACATGTTCATCTTAAACCCCTGGCACCGGCTTCTCAGGTAGCAAAGTATTTTACGGCAATACGACCTGGGCAAACGTCTTCCGGATAAAAAACTGCATTATATAACACACTAGTAATACGTTCGATTTAACGAATCACGCTCGATCACTTCAACCATAAAATATGCTGTTAAATACATCACCCTTCTAATTGGTATAGTGTTTAAATATTATTTCATTATCTCTAAAAAATTTTTTTTGTTATATAATGCATTATCTTACATGTAAAAACACCGCGGATCAAGCTTTTGAAAATCAGCTGAGACGTACTACTCAATAAGCAAAAATAACAAACGGATAAATCCAAGACTGTGAACGCCCTAGATGGTTGTACTGCTAAATGCAAGTCTAAATTTTATACCGGTAGAAACAAATGCCTTTTAGTTTGGTATCTGAGAGAGAGAATATTTCGAATTTTATTTGGCGATTCTCTTTAACTCAAAAGTCCTTCGCCTCAAAGCAGATTGACTAAGCATAAATCTGGCCATAGATATTTCCATATATGCAGTGTAGCAATTTATCGTACAGAGAAGAGGTTGTTTCCGGAGATTCGAGCCGTCTTCGGAGTCAAATACCGCGGAGAAGGAGCCACAATCATAAAATCATAACATCCTATGTTGTCTGTAAAGAAAAGAAAAGCACTAGCAAATTTTAATCACAAAGTAAAGAAAATATACTCACTGGATTCCTGTAAGGCAAACGAGTAAACTGGAGGCACTTGCTGGGTACGAGCTTCTCGACTCGAATGATCACCAATGAATGTCGCAGCCTTATATCACACCTACTGCAAAAGGAATCAACGATATTGCTTTGTCAATCGAAAAACTGAAAAACATACTGGTAATTACCAATTACTTCAAAGTCTCACTTCAGCGAAGTGGAAGTGATGGGGTCTTTTTGATCTCTGTGTGCTATACTTAATGCTTCAGACACTCATTAAAGCTACCTTTATCGAGGCAGCTGCTAATTTCTCGATTAATACAGCACAATATCTTAACTTTCTTACATAACTTTTGTTATTTCACCCTTTTGTTATTTCATCCCTAAACGCGTGTACATGTGGAGCTGTATTTCGGAAGTGAAAAACGTATAATGAGAAAAACGTATGAGTAACTCTAGTCATTGCAATATATGTGCAGCAGTATATAAATATGAAATCAATATTTGGTTTGCTCTCTGTGATGAGAAAAAATATACTGGTAAGCAGTGTATAAGCACTCTAAAGTTGTTCATCAAATAAAGTTATCTTTTTGAATATAATACAGAAAACACCGGTAGTTACAAAGCCCATCAAAGTTCGACATTAAAGGATATTTTTCTTTTGAATTTTTATTTGATGTTACAAACTTTGTAAAAGTAAGCCCATGTCAGCCCCATACTCCATACGGCAGAAGGGCAAAGTTAAATTAAATGTTGAGAACTCTCAACACGATTTTCTTCACTGCACCCTAAAACATTCATATCTTTGATAAAAGGAACATCAAACTGTAGAAATAGAATAGACATACCTTTGGTGATATCTTATTTCAAAACCCATGCGATGGTGAATATCGGTTTACCTTCACCGTCCTGTCAGCATTAATCATAACGTTAAATGGAACTCGTCACCTCTGTCAGGACAACATGGCGCTGATCGAGTTTCATTCGTACAGTATTGAACTTCTGGTGCCGTCGTCATTGTGCAAGAGGGATTCTTAATTGTCCATTTATTGTTAAATTATGTTGTGTTTGGAGAAATTTTAGTATAGAAACATAATTTTTCCTAATGATACTATTTTAAACTGATCAATTTGAACATAATATAACTGAAAGCAAACCTGGACAGCTTTTTACGCGCAAGGTGTTGTGATACAGGCTTACAGCATTATCAGCTTCTGAATCTCTCTTTGAACATCCGTCAAATCCCAGGCAGGGAGGGCCGTAGTCATCCCCCACTCCCCAGAAAGGGCGGTTTCCCCACAATTTTTTTGGGTAGAAATATTACCTTTTATCTGTCAGGAGTCTATTCTAGACGATGATGTAAACATGTATATCCTCCATAATACAATGCGGGGATATTTATGAAGGATGTCACTCGCGGTAGGTGTCTACTTACTTTAGCGACATTATACCAGTTTACTTAATTAAGTTGATTGATGCAAAATCCCTGATAACGTCATTGAATATATATGCCTTATTTTCTAAATTGCGATATAGGGAATGGAAAAAGCGATGTTTGAGCTTAGAACACCCCAACAAGCTAATCCAGGCTTTCCTTCTGCTACTGCAGTTCTAGCTGTGCCCCATGATTTTTATAAATACCGATGAGGAGTGATGGAGACCAAGGAATTCAGCTTAATAGACCATCAAGATCGTTGGGATAACCCCTTGCATCTTCAAGGGGGAACCCGGCGACTACTCTATTGCTTGTTTTAACTGAGGCATGAGCCAACCTCCCCAAACAAGACGGAACTCATAATCTGAACCCTGAAGCCAAATACGATATTCCTGTTGGACTTTTATTGGTAGATAACGAATTTTGTTGGGGATGATATGTGAGCTGTATTATTATAAAGTTGTTATAGACAATCATAATAATCAGCAATGACGTTCGGGCATGTTTTGCATAAGCAACCGTAAATTGCATTGTTATTACATCCGGTTAATTGCTATGACGTTATTTTGTAGACGTCATAGTAAAGAAAAACTTGTACTTTGTAGGAAAATTGAATGAATAAGAAGCAGGGGAAGGCAAAGGGCATCTTATTATTGACAGCCTTAATGTCTTTGCAAAAATAAATAGATAAATAAATGTTGACTGAAAATAGAGTAAACTGGAGGACCAGGCATCATCGATGCCTGCACCAGGCCTGACAATTGAAGAAGAAAAATAGGCGAGTTACATTGTAGGTTTATCTTTGATTTACTCACATATAGATGCGGCCTCGACGTTCTCTAAACTTGCTCTCAAAAGCAAACATATTTATATGATGTTCAAAACGAGGCTTTTATGCACAATGTTGGTGTCTATTGGTGGGCAGTGCAAATGGAGTAGGATTATATTATATACAGGTTCCCTTTAATGGAATCATGCAATGGTAGGCACGTACGTATTTTATAGTTGTGTTCTTTGTACTCATGTGAGCTTATAGTTGGAGTTATATCACAATGTAATAGAGGCATAATATGTTTGTTGGTTTTGGTAATAAGGCCACAGCGCATTTTTTCTGTAAATGATACGGCATTTTTGAACTTAGTTTTACAGACGATGGTATTGAAAAGATGACAAAACAAAAGAAAAAAATATGGACACAGCACATTTTATTCATGCAAAATAATATCTTATAAGTTATACATATATAAATGTTTTAAAATAACGTGTCTCTGTTCTCATCTCCGTTACGCACAATTACTTAAGGAGGGTCGATAGCTACATGTTTTGCCACTGTAATATTTTTTCTGTGTGAAGAAATATCCAAGTACATCACATATGCTTAACCTGCAGAATTACCGCTTTACTGATGTCGTAAGGAGTTTAAAGAAACGGCGAATACACTCGATAATCTTAATATATTACTAAGAATCAAATGCAAAATTGAGTTCTTTGCTGTATACAGATGGTGGTCTTATTTCATTAAATTGACAGAATCGACTACACTGTCGTTGCATGGAAACGTTTGACGACAAGTAGGAATTGCGCACACAATCAAATGACGTAACGACCGATCTACCTTAAATATTATTTGAAACTCAGTCACATCATTGAAATCATATACTTTTATGTAGTCCATGTGTGCACGTTATACGCAATAAATAAATAAATAAATAAATAATAATACATTCAACAACCACAATTGACAATAGTCAATAGTGACTTAACGATAGTCACATGTGTCTCGTTACGTTTCACTAAAAGCTAAAGAACATTGGTTATCTGCAGACTTCTCATTTTGGCTCCCCCTTACTTTTATATCAGGAAGAATGTAAAACGAAGCGAAGCAAAAAAAAAAAAAAAAAATTCGATTTCGGTGCTGTCGGACATGGCAAAAGATGGCAACATACAGTCAGAACACTACCACCATGCAGATTGGTTCATGCAGTACAATAACAAACTGTATGTGAAGAGGTTGAACTCGAGGAGCCTGGCATTCTTTCTCTCGAGTCCATTCATTCCAACCAAGCAAAGGCTGGAGATTTATAGCGATTCCGTACAGCCATGTTGTAACTATGCTTATAAGAAGTCTATTCTTAGAGAACATCGTCATGTACAGGGTACTTCGACAGATCTTGACGTATATTTCGACTGCTTTGTGCAGCTGGAAAAAGAAGGACACGCACAGCATAGCCGTTCCTACGCTTATCTTGGCTATGCAAAAGTATTTTTCAGATGAAAGGTAGTTCAAAGCCGGTACATTTTCCATGAAATAATTGTTTATAATAAATACTGGAACAACTATCAAGCCCGTGAAGTGATCAACAACTGAAAGGCTGATCAAGAGATAGTTTTGTCGTTTGCGAAGTTTGTTAAAACGTAAAAACGCCAAGATAAACAGGGCGTTACCAATAATTGGTGCCAACGTAATAATGGTCTCTGCTGCGATGAAAGGAATGCACTGAGTTAACCCAATGCATAGTCGTGCCTCAGTGGTCGTTTTGCTTTCGTTAAACGTCAAGTTACCAGAAATGTCGGAATCCCCATATTCGTCAAGCGTGTCGTTCTTCATCTCGCAACTGAACTTTTGAAAGGAGATTGTCGTAAAGTTTCCGCACGACTGCCTAGTACTCGTGTCTTGCAAGGGTACTTTACAGCAAGTTCTTAATTGGTCCAATTATCTTTATGTTGACGAAGAATCATTACTGGACCCTATATTAACAACATATTGCGAAAAGAACCTCCACTAAGCCCCTAAAATTGCTTCTATTGTACTGTAAGCTATTAGTACTAATTCATAATCCCATTCCACAAATTTGCGCCATAGAGGTCTAAATTGATATAACGGACCATTTAGTATATAAAAAACAGCACTGTCCAGTAGATTATTATATAACTTCTGTAGGCATTGGAAGCTAGGAAATATTTCAATTTTGGGAGCAATAAGATGAGATCACGGCAATTAGTTTAATCACTTGTGATTAGAAATTGCACGTATTGCAATCGACATGCGTTTTTGTCTATGTCCAATATCCCGTTTTATTTGGAAAACATTATGATTATGAATCTGTGAAATCAGCAAGAATAATGAAAACACTTGAAATTGCCCGTTATGTAATTATTTGACCCCTGCATCGCCAATCTCTGCTTCTATGTATTTCCTTTTTCTGTGTGAATGGAAGTATTTTACACGGGTTTTTTCCCGCTTCCATGTTAAAATTCTTATTCCTTTTTGGCTATCTCAGCTGCCACTATTGTAGCCGTAATAAGAACAATATTTTAACTTTTTACTTCTGGAAAATAATGACGGCTATATCAAAGGCGTTTTATGTCAAAGGAGACCAAAGCCAGGGATGGGAGTGCAGCGTCAGGGGAATGTGAAGACATGGAGCGGAAGGTTTGAGGTAAAATTGGATGGAGGAAGTCTGTGGGCAGTTTTTAGACTAAAGACAAAGCTTAAGGGCAACTCCATGGGATTTACCCACCAAACTGGATTTTATCGGGGAAAGAAGCAATTTTCTCGTACCAATGAATCATTTATCTATCTCTATATGCACTTGGATTCGACCTTCAATTGATTTTTTTAAAATGTTGATTTAGTTTAAAATGACTGGCCAGTCATCATTACCAGAGACCATTTTCCGAAGCTTCGATGGAAACGTCAACATTAGAATGTTAAAAATAAATATAAATTATGCCCAAGATTAAGTGTTTTTCCTGGCCTTTAAAAATTTGAAAAATAGCTTTTAAAATGGTAATTTTTCAAAATTTGCCATTTTCAAATATATTTTTAAAGACTGGCCATAGTTACTTGTTATTGGCATACATTACATGAGAAAGAACATATACTGAGCTTTTAACACCAATTTGTTTTGGTGAATCTTTAACACAAAAAGAATGATCATCGTGGCTTATAAAGTGAATTATAAGATGATGCTATATTATTTTTCATTTATTATTCCAAATATTTTGTGAGTAAAAATCTGATGTACTGAAATATTATTTTTAGAGGGAACTGGAATGTAATGTCAAATCCACCATATGTTTTATCTTCAAAATGCACAAGAGCTAGGATTTCATACCAAAATGAAGCCATGCTGACCAATCATATATCATAATTCTTATATGAGATTTTATTGCCAGGGACTTTTTACATGCCTGTTTACATGCTTTGTTTGTACATGCATTTTTGATTTCTGTAATTTATCCATTTAGTGCTTTGAAAAAAATCTTAGCATTTGGTACCTGAATATCTGATGTATAAGTGTAATTATCAATTGGGCGAATATTGCCTGATAAATACGAGTAGGTCTAACGTCGGACGAGGCGATAATAACCACAACATTTTGTTTTGACTCTAATACATACTAGTAGTACTACAAGTATGCGTCAAAAACTGGACTACACAATCAACACAACATGAAATCTGCACTTAGTGGTTTTGGACAGTATGTTGGTATCTAACAGCTTTCTGTAAAGTGCATCCTATGGTTTTACTTTGATATCATAGATGGGATATGATAAAAGTGGTAAAATCTTGACTATGTTCTACCGGCATCAACTATGGTCTGGACAGGTTTATAATCGAGTCAAAGCTCTGACTGATCATTAAGCCGACTGAAGTACTCCGTGTACATAAAGTCTTTAAAGTTCTTTAAAGTCCCCTCCTCATGACAATGAATTTATACTGTAATATAAACTGTAATGTGACATGCTCTATGGTACAATAGAAAGCGACGGTGATGGCGACATGTATACAAAAGACTCTATTGAAAAGACGTGCATATTGAGTGAATATCTATAGGAGTATCTGTAAATATCTAGTAACAGGAGCACTATGTGCCCCTCACAGAGGAAGGATTATCTCTCTGTTTACCCTATTACAGAAATATGAAATGGCATAATATACTGATAAAGCTATTATGTGCAATAAATTAATCGCATTTCAAACTCTCTTAAGATATGGAAAAGAAAACAATGGTACCAGAGAGTTTCTCATCTGACATTATATGACAGAAATCGCTATTGTCACTCACAATCCATTTTCTTTATCAACCATCATATGCGGTATTCAATACCCAGTAATCATTTCAAATGATAAGTGTCGTTACATAATAAATATCTCCCAAACAAAGACACCCCAGGCAACAGTAAACGCTATGTGCGCTAGTGAAGTAGTACTGCTAAGCAGATCCCCTCCGGTAGAGGAGGGCGGGTTGCTAGGCTTGACGTCGTGCATTCCTGGAGGAGGTTTGCCTAATTGAGTAGTACTTCCGTCAGATGCGCAGGAGTCCTTGACCGAACCCATCACAGTGACCTGGTATACGTTGCCCGCATATGTGATTCGCTCGTTCCTGGCCTTCAGCCTCCCGGTGAAATCGTCTAGGAACGAGGCAAACATCTTGAAACCTTCACGATAACTGCTGATTGTCTTCGTTAACCTGACCTTAAAAGTGAAGACGGAGACTACTGTTGAAATCGTTGGACTTTGAACTACCTCTCTACACACCCCGCGGCGGCCTGGAAATTTCCACACCCCTTTACTGGCAATTTCGAAAATGTTGAGACCGAAGAGATAAAATAAGTTTAGGGCACAGATGCCTTTAGCTGCAGTGGCGTTGAAATCCTCTTCCGGGACCAAAGCAAAATGGATGGGAAAATCAATGTTGAACAGGTATCGTATTGGAGTAAAACACTGGTCATCTTCTGTGTCTTCACAAGATAACTGGAACGTGGAATTTTATAATAATAATAATAATAATAATAATAATAATAATAATAAATATATATATATATAGCAGTTATATATAAGAGAAAAGAGGGGAACCCATCTTCAAACGTGGAATAAGATAGGACGCCCTCGAACCGTTTGTAACAATGTGTTTTCAGATCACCATAGACGGATTAAGCAATTCAATCTTAAGACACGGTTGTCGACACAGCGCATGCCTTACTGAGGTAATTAAAATTGCAAATCAGTATGAAACTGTTTCTATATGTTTTTGTTGGATCTAAAGTGCACTTTCTGGTGGCAATTAGGTGTTGCTACATAATCTTTTTAAAATTAAAATTTTTGTTTGTATATACGGTTCACACTCTTATCAAGATCACGTCATGCAAGAGTAAACAATCTTTACAATCATATTCTGTCCCTGTGATAAAATAGATAATCACAAGAGAATAATTGACATTGTATATTTACAAAGCAATATCTGTGCATAAACTGTATGCCCACATATCAACGACTTACATGTTCCTGGCCTGTGAAGTCCTCACACGGTTTCTTATATTGCACTCCAGTCGTGTCGAGCAAGACGGAATATCCTAGTGAATCGAATGATCGAGTTCTTTCTAGAGAAATAAAATATGCAATTTCTGTTATTTTTGTAGTGCTTAACAGGGTCCTCGAGGATTTTGCTAACCGTTTTGGTGGAGGGGACATTATAAAATGCTAAGCGGACACCTAATATCATAAATATTTGCTGGTATTGGCTCAGTTAATTTTTCTTAAGCTATTGAAAATAAAATTTTATTTGCTTATAGGATCGATGGTAATGGAAGAATGAATAAAGATTTTTATTATCATGGAAATGACAAAATGTGGGCAAGTCTTGACGACGATAAACAGTTGTAGTTTCACACGATACTGATGCTGAGCAACCTCAAGACTTTATTTTAACTGTATGCCTAAAATAAAGATTTGTACTGTTTATTGTGAACATCTGCTAAAACTGCCGACCTCAAACTTCGTCACTCAATTACAATCATCCGAGAAAATGAAATTTGACAGACATTTATAAATATCGCTGTAATTCTCGCAGAATTTCTTTCCTGGCAAAATTTCAACAAGGCATCAAAGCTGTCAAATGTACACACAAAAAGCAGAAAATAATGGTCCACATAAAAAGGTTACTGGAGATTCTGATGCGAAAATACCTGATGCTTATCAGCCAAGTCAACATTAAATTTTAATTGTGCACGAAAGGTAATACGGATGTAAATAAAATGTGTTAGGATTTAGGCCCATGAGTGTCAAGTTCACATTATGAAAATGCCAGCACGAGAAAAATACAAAAATTCACAAAAGTGCATAAATTCAAGAAAAAATGATAATGTAATCAAGCTGGTTTTCCAATTTGAGCTGTATGTCATACCTAAGAATCATTCTTGTAAGTTACAAAATAATAAGTAACATGTTTTGTTTTCATAACGTGATTACACAAAGTAGATTTTTGGTCAATTTTGATGCAACATTACATAATGATTAACTGTATAATCATCACCAATTTTAATTATCTATTAAACATAACAAGGGCATTTAGTAAATTTGACCACCATTCGGCTTGATGCCCATGGGAGTTCTAAGTCCCACATTGAAAAAGCAAATATGTGAGAAATGAAAATTTCATAAAGAACTGCACTGCTTACAGAAGACAATGCAACCAGACTGGTCTTTTCAACACAAGCTGCATTTTAGTCCTATGAATCTTCTCAGTAAGTTTGAGAATAATAAGGAACATGGCTTTCCTTTAATGGTCATTATGGCAGCAGTGCCCAAAATAGGGTTTCCTTCAATTTTTATGCAGTATTACATAATGCTTAACAGCATAATGACCATAAATTTTTAATAATAAAATAAAAGTATTATGGATACTAAGGAAATATGAGTAGCAAAGGCCTTAATGACATGGAAGTTCAAAGCCACACCTTGATTATGAAAAATTAAAATTTCACAAACAAAAAAGAAAAAAATGAGATTATGAACATAGTAAAGACTTGAATCCTGAATCTGACAAACTGCTATTTCCATTTTTGACTTTATTACACAATACACGATAACAGATTCACCATCATTTTAATCAACTGACAATATTATTAAGATGTAGAAAAGGACAAAGGAACACTTTTACGTATCTAATTAGTTGAATAATGGGAATGTTTACATGCCTAAGGATTGAATCTGAGGAAAAATATTTATATACAAAAAAGGCACAACTTATCAAAACTGAACCGATCAAGCTTATTTTTGATTTTGACCTGTATATTAAATCCATGATTCAGTCTGGCCAGTTTTAAATCTAATTATGATACGGTTTTTATTTTATGCCAGTAGGTAAAATATGCTGACAAAAGTAAGAAATGCATAGCTTTTGTAAAAATGGTCTGATTAAAAACTTATGTTTTACTTCGACCTGTATTTCAGTAAAATTGATCACTCATGTGAGTTTCAAGACAATCTACCTATCGGTATTCTTTGAAATGCGTTATCAGTACAGCAAATATGCTGAAAAGAGAGATAGAGAGAGAGAAAAAAAAACAGCATTAAATTTGAAAAAAAATGGCTTGATCATGCTGCTTTTCGAACTTGACTTGAGCTTTATTATAATTCATCAGTTCTGTAAATTTAAAGACAAAATATAATTCAATTTTCCACTTATCGTGTTATCACTGAAAGTGCACGGCGACGCCGCCGCCGCCCCCGCTGCCGACGACAGACGCTAAGTGTATCTATACGGACTTCATAAAATGTTACGAATAGTGCATGCATTACATGTACGTAAGCTTTGTTTTGGCGAGAAACTTTTAATTAAGTTAGCAGGAAACAAACTGAATAAAAGAACTGGGCTTTCCACGATGTGCCGTTATAAAGTGGCGCCGGCGGCAAGACACGTAATCACGTAACTTCAACGCAATCAATTGGAAACAAACCCTTCCTATGATTAAAGTTATAGCTTCAAAGGAGTAGCTCACTCCTAATACTATTAACTTTGTACTACTTTTATTTTAATTTCCATTGGATTTAATTTTATTATTTTGAAATTCCATGCTCAGTACATGTATTTACTTTTAAATAATTATCTTCGTCACGTATACATCTTACTAGCACTCGTTTTTTTTTCATTTTTTGATGAACGTGCTTTTTCACATTTTCCTTTTTTTATTTTTTGATAAAAACTGAATCTTACCTGAGTCAGAACAGGGTGTAATGTCCAGCTCAAAACGCTTTGGTAGTCTACATAGCCAGCAGAATATATTTCTTCCATAATAGTCTGATGACCACATCGGAAATCGCGTGATAGATATCGGTCCTGACGAACAAAGTTCCTCATGCTCTGGGTCGGCGTCTATGCCACACTGAGGAGTCTCGACGCGTCCACTTGATGTTGAAACAATTGGCATGTGGTCAGATGGAATGCACGGCCTGCCGGGAGTGTTGGTTGGAGGATCAAATAACAAGGCACACCCTTGCGTTCTTCTGACCTGTTCCACAACATCCTCTGCACGGGTGAAGTTGAAAAATGTATCAACACCAAATGAAAAAACGCTGGCGCATGTTGCGTAAAAATCCCATTGTTGGACAGTTGCTATACCGTGGCACACTGCACAGTGTTTGTTATGAAATGTCAGTTTAGTTGCTAAGTCGGACACGGGAACAAGGCGGTCAGTTTCACTGGTATTTCGCGGCCCTTCGCATTTAGATCGCACGGTGTCATAGGGCCATTCCTCTGGACATGAAGTCACCATCCAGAAGTGTTGGCTCTGAAGTCCTCTGAAAAGTGCTGTAGACTGCAAGAGGCATTCGATGTTTTTTGGGTTTAAGCGCACTCCCGCCAGTGACAAAGGCTCTTTGCAGTCAAAACAACAGTCTTGAAACAAAGTGCAAAATTCGTCGCAGAAGCACCATGTCTGAACAACTAAACTACCTGCGCAGAATCTTTTGGGCAAGTTAAAAGGAAAGGACGAGCTATTCCACTGAGTCGGTGTTGATTCGCTAGATGTTGTCGGGTCCCATGTGAAAGTTATGCCAGGCAGATCCCTTTTTCCTCGGTCTCCACTTGTCTCTCTTCTCGTATCGATTGGAAAGGTAGCAGTTCTTGCATTCCAAGGTAAATTTCTCTCGTCGGTGAACACTTTCTCACGCAGGACTACTGTTACCGGTTCTGCCACATCGCTGTTTTCTACGCCAGAAGAAGAATTGGTGAAATTGGCTCTTGTCGAGTTGGGAAGAAAGTGTAATGGTGAATCCCTGTTGAAGTCATCCTGAATAGAGACTTCAGCTGAATGACGGCGAGTTAAAACTGAGCCAGGTGAGATAGTATCGCCGGGGATGGTTTGGTTGACTAACGCGTTGGACCGTCCCTTCGAATCGTCGTGTGGGTCCACGCCTAACACTCCTCGCAAAAACAGAAAAAATAATGCAAATTGCCGGAGTTTACTTCGCAATGGTGAACCCATTGCAAAGACCGCAAACTACCACTGCACTGTTTCCAATATCCAGTTTGCACGTTCTTTACAAACTTTTATAGTTGATAGCACGCTATGTAATAAATGGCGGTAAGATGTTTATGAAACAAATTGCATAAGGTGCCATATCGACAGTCGCTATAAGCTGAGCAACAGATGAAAACAAGGAATGGTAATCTATGACGGATTACAGATTTAACACGTGGGGGTAAATAATCACGCAAATTAAATGTTTCGATACTTCAGATGGTAGATCGTAGTGAATGACGGAAGAAGTTAAGAACTCTTGTATGTTCATTGTTTGCATGAAATTTTTGCAGGAAATTTATCTTTGCATGTAATACACTGAGATCATTGGTAGTTTAAAAGATATACCAAGTAATCCTCTTGAATGTCACAAATCCGTCCGTGGTGCCTTCGGGGAACAGAAAAAATTCTAAAATCGCCTCACAGTACACAGTACAAGAAACATCATAGATTGCAAACCCAGTAAGGGACATACAGCGTCGCAAATTGTGCAAGAAGCAAAAATAAATATAAAATAAATAAATAAATAAATAAATTAAATAAATAAGTAATTGTTTACATTTAAATCTTATGTTTTAATTTGGATACAATTTCCATTAGAATCTGTTGCAAAATAGGCCAAGAAATGGTGCTACTGTGGGTGCATGAAATAAATGGCGGTAAGATGTTTATGATAAAAATTGCATAAGATGCCATATCGACAGCCGCTATAAGCTGAACAACAGATGACAACAAAGAATAATCTATGACGGATTACAGATTTAACACTTGGTGGTAAATAATCACGCAAATTAAATGCTTAAATACTCCAGATGGAAGATAGAACACTTGCATTTTCATTGTTCGCAGACAAGCCGCACTTAACATAGAAACATACTCTTTTAACGAAATCATTATTTTAAGGAAATTTATCTTTGCATGTAATACACTGAGATCATTGGTAGTTTAAAAGATATACCAAGTAATCCTCTTGAGTGTCACAAATCCATCCGTGGTGTCTTCGGGGAACAGAAAAATTCTAAAATCGCCTCACAGTATCAAGAAACATCATAGATCGCAACCAGTAAGAGACATACAGCGTTGCAAAGTGCGCAAGAAGCACAAACAGCAAGTGGTTGTTTACATTTAATCCTATGTATCTATTTTGATAAAATTTCTATTAGAATCTGCTGCAAAATAGGTCAAGAAATGGTGCTACTGTGGGTGCTACTGTTCTATGAGGCCTTTTTTTATGAATTTGGTATGTGGACACAACAACTAGAACATGTTTGCTAAAAAAACTGCACTTTATTTATCATGTCTCAAATTAATATCAGAATAATCGTTTAAATCAAACCCAAGGGAAACCGTTTTCAATTTTATGCTTATCATCATCATCATAGACAAACATATTTAATTGTTCTCATGGGCAATTTTGTCTACTCACCAAGTAACACTTTAAGCCCCTCCACCGTATCGAATTCAGTGAATAATGCTGTCTACATGCAGCTGAATGCAAAATCTTGCGATGAGCTTAGAGGAAGTTTCAAATTAAGGGGACTGGGATAGGAGGGGGTTAAGAGAATGATTTCATGATAATAAATGATTTACGCAACCAGCTTGCCCATGCAATGACTCATCCAAGAATGGAGCTTTGTTCCACAGCAGCATTTTCAGACATTAATTATCTCAATGAGGAGGCCTTGTGAAGCACGTGTGGTTTGCAGTGGCGCACACACACAAAACTGAACATACAGTAGCTGTGAATTCTTTTTTAGCCATTCTTATGATTGATCATTTTTATTTTAAGTTTCGAAGTTAATAAACTAAATACGTTCCTTGTAACTTCTCTTTTTCTTAGTGCTCGTTACTTCTTTCGAGAAAGATATTTCTAAGATATCATAAAATAATAAATAAACAAAACAAAGAAATAAAAATAAAAAAATAAAAAAATTGATAAAAAAAAAGTAAGGGTACCGTTAGCTTGTAAGGCCGAAAACTGAGGCAAGCTTCACTCGACATTTCTGCGTAGCGTCTCTCGGAAAACTCAGATTTAACTTCGATGTAGTCTAGAATTTCACGACTACATCTTGGTTAAATCAGTCGAGGTCTCTTAAATGGTGAAAGCCGAAGACAGTGATCATGTGACCTTCTTGGCATCAAGAGAATAGTGACTTTACTTGCGTTTTATACCTACCAGTTGACAAATTAAAAATCTCTCACACTGTTAAAAAATTAACATAAACTTTTCACGTTTAACAATTATTCTTTATAATTTTATTACACTAAGTCATATCATATGGGTATGGTTTGTAAACGGGAATTAGTTTACATTTAAGCCACGCGTGTATACAATCTGTAAATCTATAGCTTTGTAACGAGTGTTATGTGATTTACCTTTTGTTTTTAAGCTGTTCATTCTTCCTCTTTTTCAGATGTATCGGTAAAAATCGAATCTATTCCCCCTTTGAACTTGTAATTACATGTAGCACATGAATGCTCTGAAAACCAGCACATGTATATTCCGAAACCGCCTCGTAGTAAAATATGTCACCAAAGCGTAGAATTATTACTCCTGTGGACTTGAAATAAACCTCCGTTTGATTTTGACTATATTCCGTAAGCGCCTCGTCGTCAGAAATAACAATAAAACTAGAATTATAACTCCCGTGAACTTGTAATAAACATCCGTGTGACTTTGACTATATTCCGAAACTACCACCTTGTCAGAAATATCACGTAAATTTCTTTCTCCTTCGCACTTGTGAAAAATTAGTTTCACTATATTCTGGTCCGACGCTCCTAGTTTATCAGAAATGTCACTAAAAAGTAAAGGTTTTGCCTTGGGACCTTTTTCCGCAGCAGTCCGAGCTAGGTGTGGCTCAGCTGAGATGTGCATGGTCAGTGTCGACGGTTGATTAAATACTTTTCAAGCCAGTTGAACGTCCACGACAAGTATTTAGCAAAAAATGATCAAATTGGTCAGACATTACATAAGAATTTGGCGGGAGGTGACCAGCACACGTGGACGAGTTTATTCCATATAAGATCTCTAGAGCGTGATATAGGGTCACTTTATTCGGTTTTAGGGGTGTTTTAGGGTGAAATGACTTTATTTGTTCTCGGTAATTATGTCAAATAATACACTGTCACCCTCTCGCGATATATGCCATTGAACACCTCTCGCTGACGCTCGAGGTGTTATGGCATATATCGCTCGGGTGACAGTGTATTATCTCACACATAATTAAGGAACAGAAATCTATGACGGATTACAGATAACCCACGCAGGGTCTTATAAACAAGCAAATTAAAGGTTCTCGTATGTAAGCCAGTAGATTCTGGTAAACTATGTAAGAAATTGGAACCTGTAGCGTTCTCAATCTTTGGCAAGCAGAAGAATGTGCGAAAATGCATTAAGTTTACGAAATAATTATTTTGACAAAATCTCTCTTTGCATTCAATACACGTAGTTTTTTCAGACAATACAGGTTATCTCCCTGGGCGTCACAATGCTGGCCCTGGTGCTGTGGGGGAACAGAAAAATCCTAAAATCGCCTCCCAGTACCAAGAAGAAAAACGAGGTCATCACCCCTTGTACGTGTCGAAAAATGTCGCGAAGTGTGCAACAAATATCGCAAAGATTACAGTTAACAAGTGATTGGTTAGTTAGTTTATATATGTTTAAATATTATGTGTTTATTTTGTTAAGTTCTCAGCTCGTCCAATGGCTCATCCAAGAATGGAATTCCTTTCCACAGCAGTTGCTTCAGACTTTAATAATGTCAAAGAGAAAGAGGTGCGAAGCATGTGTGGTTTTTAGAGGCGGGCATATGACGGTAAAAATAGCTGTGAATTCAAATTGAACCAATGTAATGGTTGAATATTATCATTTGCAGCTTTAATGTCATTGAACAAAATCGTTCATTGCAATTTCTGCTTATTTAAGTACCCCCTCAGTATGAAATTGGAAACCCTAGCAAGCGAAGGTATTAGTACTTCAGCCAGTAGTATGTTGTTAAAGAAGAGGAGCGCAGGTTTAAATTTTAACTTGTGTCTCTGAACTCCTCTGATTTGGAGTGGGGAATGAAAGGGGAGCTGTCTTGAATTACGACCGACAAGCACTCGATTCCCCCCCCCCTTCCACCATTGTGTGAATAAATATTAAGATATTTTATTTCAGTATTGACGTCCCTTTGCTTACTAGATGTTGAAGGTTTGGTTACATAAAGATTAACTTTATTTCAACCTACTACTGTGTGGTTTCATTAGGATTTACCTAAGTTTAACCTACTACAGCGTGGATTAATCAGGATTAACTTAAGATTAGCCTGCTACATCGTCGTTTCATCGGGATTATCTTTAAGTTAAGCTATCGCTGTGTGGTAACATCAAAACCGAAATTGCTTTTTGGTGGCAATTGTTCTTGTATTTTGTAATTGTAATTGCAAGTAGTCACAAGATGGCACCCGTACAAACCCAATATTTGTCCAATATAATTTTAAATTGATTTGTTTGCATATTGAGCCGAGCCTTATAAATGATTCTAAGAATGTAGACAGGAAAAGATGGAGGGCCTGCGAGCCTACTTTAATACTGGTTAATACTTCCACGCGGCTACAACAGCGAGAGAGAGAGAGAGAGAGAGAGAGAGAGAGAGAGAGAAACAAACTGTGCAAAGTATCTAATACAGCTGTTTTTATGTTCTTGTGTTTTAGCTGACTAAACCTATGTTAAATGTATATTGTATGTGAAGTACATATGTTGACCATGACGATAAGTTGACCATGAGCAGTCCAGCAGAGGGTCATAAGGTCATAAGTACATATGTTGACCATGACGATAAGTTGACCATGAGCAGTCTAGCAGAGGGCCATAAGTACATATGTTGACCATGACGATAAGTTGACCATGATCAGTCCAGCAGAGGGTCATAAGTACATATGTTGACCATGACGATAAGTTGACCATGATCAGTCCAGCAGAGGGCCATAAGTACATATGTTGACCATGACGATAAGTTGACCATGATCAGTCCAGCAGAGGGCCATAAGTACATATGTTGACCATGACGATAAGTTGACCATGATCAGTCCAGCAGAGGGTCATAAGTACATATGTTGACCATGACGATAAGTTGACCATGATCAGTCCAGCAGAGGGTCATAAGTACATATGTTGACCATGACGATAAGTTGACCATGATCAGTCCAGCAGAGGGTCATAAGTACATATGTTGACCATGACAACAAGTTGACCATGAGCAGTCCAGCAGAGGGTCATAAGTACATGTGTTGACCATGACAATAAGTTGACCATGATCAGTCCAGCAGAGGGTCATAAGTACATATGTTGACCATGACAACAAGTTGACCATGATCAGTCCAGCAGAGGGTCATAGAAAACGAGTGTTTTTTTTAGCACGGCTGCAGTAAAAGTTAAATAGATTAACAGTTATATCATGTTGTGATATATTGTCTTTATTTTAATCAAAAAGGTGCCCCCTGGTGAACACACATATTGTTGTTAAATAAAACGGAGATGAACATTGATGTTTCGAGTAAAACCCACAAAAGAATCTGTCGAAATTAAAACCATTTTAGTGTTGCCTTGTGTAATATGTGTTTGTTTCTAGTAAGTTAGCGATTGAACCATCCCTATATTCTAACAAATAAATATGATAGTGACTTTAGTTACTCTCATCTAGTACGCGTCTTTACATTGTCTCAATTTGTTAGGAGGCTATGATGAAAAGAGAATGGCGTTTTGAAGTTCTTTGGCAGCACCACTGCCAGGCTAGTGAGGTACTAGTATTTCAAGCAACGATGGTTTTTTTTATGGAAACAATTTCCACGTCAAACTATGGGAACGCTAGTGTTTCCAATTCCATACATCATTTACCCAGACCTGCTGGCTGAAGCATTAATACATTTGCTTTATATATAAATATAATGCATGTAGTAGGACAGGTTATTGCACATACCCGCACGAAAACGCAGTAGATGCTCCAGCGCAGTAGACTACTGCAATCATACTGCAAATATGCCTCAAATCTGCTTCGCATTGGGAGCTAATTAGCATATTTGAAACATGCTTTTATCATGCTTCTAATCTACTGCATTAATGCTCCTCCTCTGTACAACCCTATGTAATTTTTGAAGTAGAATTGCAGTAGGGTATACTGCATTTCTACTGCAAATATGCTCCACACCACTACTGCGTTAATGCTTCTTTGCTACTTCGATACTACTGCATTTTCGTGCGGGTAAACATAGCACTTGTCTCAGCCTCACTTTGACCTTCTCACCTTGGCATGACCTTGGGATAACTTGGGATGGTCCAATCATTATTATTTGTTGCCAAATCCATTACATTGTGACAATTGTGACATTGAGCGGACACCGCATTCTTCAAACTTGAACCTCTCGAACAATTGGTAAACTGAAAGCCACGTTCATAGCAAAAATCAAGGAAATCTCGAACGAGGAATGAGTTCGAGATATTGACAATTTTTCATAACGTTTTTAAGTGTACCTCCAATGCAGCGTTGGGCCATTTGGTACATATTATTTAAAAAGAGCAGAACTTTTATGCAAAGCGACCAACCCACTGAAACTTCAGCAAATTTCTTCAAATTTATGGACCCTTAATTGTGTGATTTAATATTTTTTTATGAATTCGGTTTTTGGGTCAACCTGTATCTCAAAGACAATTTGTACCAGAACAACCTCATAAGATTGTTGAACTGTGGGGAGCAATCACAGTAAAATTTATAAAAAACCTCGAAGGAGGAATGTGTTTGAAAAATGTACAATTTTTTCGTGTCATATGCAAGTGTGAATCCGGGGGCATTTGGAGCATATTTAAAAAAAGAACATAACTTTTATGCAAAGCATAAAAATGGTCATACACACACATTGAAGTTTAAGTCCATCAAAGTTCTTAAAATTTGATGGACCTTTGTAGGATTTAATAATTTTTATATGTTCTGCCTTTTTGGGTCACCCTGTTTGTAAAATTGCCTTACCCTTATATCGATACGACGCACCCTGCTGACCAGAGGCAAACCACTAATGTCTGGGGAGGTTCAGGTCAGGTGAATGCAGTGCCCACTCAACGTCACACTTCCTACTGATTGGACATTCCAAGAATTACTCTCTAACCCAGGCTAGGGGGTCATCTTGTAATAACCAGTCGGTGGTTATACACTTGCTTTGATTTCTTTTTCACCAATAAGTCAACTGAGACAGGCAGGTATAGTTTTCTGCTACATGATTTATTCAATCGACTGAAGAATCAGGTCTCTTCTACCATCTCTCTCTGTGGTATCTATCACTCCCTTACTCTCTCAGTCTCTCTATTTTTATACATGAACTTAATTTACATTTTAGATTAATTTCTAGGACTGACATGCGACATGCCATGCCTCAAGACCTTAAAATTTAATTGTGGGTACAATTTGCATTAACGAATATGTAGATCACATATATGGAAATTAGCTCCCAATACTATTAATAGTTCACCGCATGCAAACTGTCATGCTTAGATCCATCTGGATATGTAAATAATATGTATTCAAATTAATGTTATCAGCACTAATTAACGGTTTACTACAATCTGATGTGTGTGTGTGCCGGGGGGGGGGGGGGGGGCTTTCTCAATGGAACCACTGTCCATCTCGATCTTTGACCTTGAATAATAAAGATGTCCAAAATTTTCGCAGCACTTCCGAAAAGTGATATCAGGAGAGACTGCATGAGCAGCAACAATTGTGACATTGAGTGGACACCGCATTCTTCAAACTTGAACCCCCTCAAACATTTGGTTAACTGAAGACCACGTTCATAGCAAAGATTAGGGAAATATCGAACGAGGTATGTGTTCGAGTAATTGACAATGTTTCGCAACGTATGCCTCCAATGTAGCGTCGAACCATCTGGAACATATTTTTGAAACCAACGTAACTTTTTAGCAAATCGACCAACCGACTGAAACTTTGGATTTAATAATTTTGTATGAATTTTGTGTATTTTTCTTTTTGGGTCACCCTGTTTTTATTGCTATATCCCCTGTTACTTAGTGGCATATATCGTAATCATATGTACGTATATTTCATATTACCGATGTTAACTGATTTTCCTAGCGATCTGAAAAGAGCCCTGCCTTGGAGTTAGTACGGTACACGAATATGACTTCCAAATACACATTGAATATACGTTTAAGGGAGTGTTCCTATAAGCTTTTCGTACTAGCTGGATCGATCTTACTCCCCGGGGATTCTCGCTAAATTGCATTCAGTTTAAGCGGCTGAAATATCTGGCACGCATCATCCTAATTAAAAGTACTTGGGTAAAGTCAGGAAAATTTTGTGGTCCATGATGTTGTTCATGTTGCTTTGGCATGCCAGACAATTAAGCTGATTATATTGACTGCACTTTAGGGAGAACCTCCGCTGAGTTAAATAGATCCTGCTAGTATGATAAGATTAAGGGTATGATGAGTCTAAGAAGACAAGAACCTCCCGCCGATTCCATTTAAATGTTTACTTTAAAATCCACTGGCGTGCCAATACTAGCCCACTTCATGTGATATGTTATAAGTGGGTCATACGAGGGTCCCGTTGGGTATTTTACCCGTGGGCGTCACTTTTTTATTTCCCGAGGCACGTGACACGTACGTTCATATTATTTTACCTGATGTGTGAAGCACCCCTTTCGAGTGTCTTTTTATCCTCTGCCTTGCGTTAATCGAAGTCATTGTACCGGTGACTAGTGATTTTCAGGATTTTCGATTCGCATTACCAGCAGCGAGATATGAATAAAGTTTTATTTACTATGATTTGTAAAATTGATGACTATAATTTTCCGTGAACTGTGAAAACGACCCCCCAGTAGGACCCTGTCATACGGAAAACTAATCACACCCCAGCATCTGTTTCACGATCCAAAACCTTGACCCTTGACCCCTAGACGGTAGATCATGTGACTTAACCTAGAGGCATTACATAAGAGGCACATAATTCGTTTCAACGCGTCACTTATAAAGATCGTCGGATCGCGCTGAAGCACCATGGATATGTTTGCAGAAAAACCCTGGGGTAAGCGCCCTTATTGGGGCATTGGGTTTAACTACGACCATCAATGGGTGCTGACAGATAAACAGAGGGAACTGCAGGCCAAGCTGATGGAGCTGTGCCGAACGACAATGCGACCAAATGGCGTAAGTGACTTTTACATTACAACGCGGTTTTAAATTATCTGTAACTTATTTGTTTAAATGGGTTTAATCTAAAACATAAGTGATGTAAAAGAATAAGATGATACTGTATTTTTTTAAAGTGCCCAGACTACATTAATTAGCGTGAGTGTTTTTAATACCGCACAAGTGAGTCGATCATACAAATGACGTTATGTCATGCTCCAATGTCAAAGGGGCAGACGAAGTTGTGTGCAATTTAAATTCCATGAAGTATTAATTTTCTTTTTTATTTTGATGACATATACCCATAGTTGCTTACTCCTAGATTTCCAAATCCAAGTCATGCTCCAATGTCAAAGGGGCAGACGAAGTTGTGTGCAATTTAAATTCCATGAAGTATTAATTTTCTTTTTTATTTTGATGACATATACCCATAGTTGCTTACTCCTAGATTTCCAAATCCAAGTCATGCTCCAATGTCAAAGGGGCAGACGAAGTTGTGTGCAATTTAAATTCCATGAAGTATTAATTTTCTTTTTTATTTTGATGACATATACCCATAGTTGCTTACTCCTAGATTTCCAAATCCAAGTCATGCTCCAATGTCAAAGGGGCAGACGAAGTTGTGTGCAATTTAAATTCCATGAAGTATTAATTTTCTTTTTTATTTTGATGACATATACCCATAGTTGCTTACTCCTAGATTTCCAAATCCAAGTCATGCTCCAATGTCAAAGGGGCAGACGAAGTTGTGTGCAATTTAAATTCCATGAAGTATTAATTTTCTTTTTTATTTTGATGACATATACCCATAGTTGCTTACTCCTAGATTTCCAAATCCAAGTCATGCTCCAATGTCAAAGGGGCAGACGAAGTTGTGTGCAATTTAAATTCCATGAAGTATTAATTTTCTTTTTTATTTTGATGACATATACCCATAGTTGCTTACTCCTAGATTTCCAAATCCAAGTCATGCTCCAATGTCAAAGGGGCAGACGAAGTTGTGTGCAATTTAAATTCCATGAAGTATTAATTTTCTTTTTTATTTTGATGACATATACCCATAGTTGCTTACTCCTAGATTTCCAAATCCAAGTCATGCTCCAATGTCAAAGGGACATACGAAGTTGTGTGCTATTTAAATTTCATCCATGCGCATTAATTTCCTTTTTTATTTTGATGACATATGCCCATAGTTGCTGACTCCTTAATTTCCCAAGTTCACATTAACAATGCGATATTCACGATGAATTGGTTATGTACTAATGCCTTTATTATTATTCCTCTTTTCTTTTATACTATTTATTCTGTCATGTTTTTCTTATGACTGAGTGCATTTTTACGCTTTCGCTGTCTCTGGTAGGGACCAAGCCGATGAGGCAGTCATCCTTTATCATATGAAATCTTGTTAACAGTACGATGGCTACATCACTTAGCCCCGGAGATACACTATTTGTACTTGCTTAGCGCTTCTGACACACATAACTGCACATAGTATGCTTACTTACTATCCTTTTCGAACCTTTGTCTCATTTTTACGAAGTGCATGTGTGAGTATTCAAAAATCTAGTAACGTTGTTAATTCATTTATTAATTGATATATTTTATTTATTTATTTTTATCTCTTATTATCCGTGTCATTAATTTACTTTATTGTCAGTATTGGCAGTGTTTTTAATAGTTTAGATATTTTATAATATAACGCGCATTGAGATATTGATGGAATGGGCCATGATTATAAGGAGTGTTTTTTTATATTTAAAATTACAACCTTAATGGTAACAGGAAGCTAATGTTTAAGTATGTTGGTGGGTGGATGGGGGGAGGGGGGGGAGAGGCAGAAATAAATTAGCCACAGATGAGGAAGGCCCTTCTTGGCCCTTAATTAGGTCCCTTAATTAACCCCCGGTTCCCACACCATTGAGTTAAGCATTGTGGCCCTTGTCTCAAATTTATACCACAATACCAATTCTCCATCCTGATCCCTGAATTTACACCTTATAATCAACAAGGTAAGATATGACGAGACATATGAATTCCCAAGAGAAAACATGGACGCCATGGCGGAGCTGGGGCTGCTGGGATTGATTGTACCGAAGGACCTCGGCGGGCTGGGCGAGAACCACGTGTGTGCCGCCATGGTGGTGGAGACTATTGCTCGTTATGGATGTCCCAGTACTGCTATGGTTTACTGTAAGTTACGCCAACTATAGGCCGGTGTGAACGGAATGCAGGTCCGCCTTAGGAATAGTAGTCCTAAATATATATAGGACTTCTATTCCTGGTGGACCTGCATTCCGTTTACATAAGTCGGCGAAATGGAGGTCCGCCCTATTTTTATGTCCGTCCCTTTATATCACAACTACTGTAGGTAAAGGCCAGTGACAGAATAGTATGCTGAAGTGAACATATATAACTAGAGGATCAGAGAGGCGATACCGCCTCCGAATATTGTACCACCAGCTGGAGCAAGCGCATTCGTATAGACTCCCACATATACAAAATAAGGAACACAGCCACCAGTCTTGTGCTTGACAAGCTGTAAAAATGCAATCAACAAGAATTTTCAAAATATGCAAAAAAATATATATATAACTAAAAATGGTACAATCAAAGTTAAGTTCATCGTAAGGTAGGTCAAAGGTCAATTCCAAGGTCACAGTAAATTGCCAGTATATGACTTCCTATTCAACTTCAATAGTAACTATGGGCCTATCTCTGCCAGGTTTGGAGTTAAAAGAGAAAGAAATTAGCAGAGTTCAGTTCATGATAATAAGTAGGTCAAAAGTCAATTTCAAGGTCACACTTAGATTGCCAGTATATGACTTCCTGTTCACGTTCAATAGTAACTATGGACCTATCTCTGCCAGTTTTGGAGATA
>NW_019775676.1:72655-143201 GCF_001039355.2 Lingula anatina | reverse complement strand
TCCCGTGAAAATGCACCGATTGACCCCAAATTCACGGAGATGAAAGATGACCCGAAGGGTAACACTTTCCATTAATATTAGTAGTTAAGTCTGTGTGGTGTCTGAATAAGACCGCAAATAATTTTTTTTTCGTTTGACCTTGAAATAAAGGTCAAAGGTCAAATCCAAGGGCATATTTGAAATGTACACATATGACTTTTGGAAAGCTGTCTGTAGAAATTTTTCCCATAATTCCTTCCGTAGGGGAGATAATTGGCATTTAATTTTGCCATTTTTGGACAAGGGTGCATTGCAATGAGTGCCACACCTAGACCCCAATACCGACAAAGCCCAAATTTTACGTGGAACGAGTTGAGATTATAGGTGACCTAAATCCAAGAGATGGGTATGGAGGCCCTTACCTTCTAGGAGGAGAAGCGGTAACGGTGACTTGGCGGCGGAGCCGCAGGAGCCGGCGGAGCCGCAGGAGCCGGCGGAACATACGGGTCGGGACTAAAACCATGTGTACCGCCAGCGCCTACGCTGGTGGTACAATTACTCCGTAAAATCGCAGACTTACCTGTTCGTCTTTCTGGCGTAGTGGTTAGGCAGTGCAACAATGTGCATCTAGAACAGTTTCTTAATGTAGACAGATGGGAGTTCAAATCCGTATACAGCTGAAGTTGCGTTTTTAACTTCTGCGTGATTTTTTATGGCTTTGTCATGTTTCCTGACAAATGAACAAGTCTACTAAACTGAAAATAAATTTATTAAAACTTCTTATGTTTTATTTTTCATTATTAATTTTTTGAATATCAAAATAATAAAGGTAATACGACATAGGCCATTTTAATGCACACATATTATTATTTATCATATGTGACTTCCGTTTAAGTGTGAGAGAAAAAGTCTAATCGGACATATAGTCCTAGTATAAATCAGGAAAACAGGTCCCATCCGGACTGGCACTCCTTGCCATGGGACTTGCATTCCTTAGTAAATGTTTTCCCACGGACGTTAAATCCTAGTAACGTATGTCCTAGGACATCCATTTCTAGAAACGCTAGACCTAGGACTACCATTCCTTTCACACCGCAACGTTCTGTTTGGAGAAATAAATTGGAATATCGCCCAGTGTCATTTCTTTTTCACCTCAACAATATGAAATGCAAAAATTAGAAAGAAGAAAAGCTATTCTTCAGAATAAATATCCATTATCAACTTTTCTCTGGTTCACCAATTTTGTTAACTTAATAAAGGGGTGAAAAAGACTTTTAAAACAATCTTATATCAAAATTATTAACTCGTAGGACCCTCAAAACAACATTTTAGCTGTCTCTTTCATTTAACATTGGATTCCGGTATGTCATTTTAGGTATGCACGTTGGAGCAGTGGCTACTCTCCTATTCCGTTACCATAACAGCGAACTCATCAAAAATGTCCTCCAACGTTTGGACAAAGACAAGTTGGTGGGGACTGAGTCTTTTAGTGATCCCGCTACGGGTAAAAAAACATTTTATCTTGCTATCCGTGTTTATAGTAATTTTATTATTTTTTTTATTTATTTTGCGTACTACACTCGTGAGAAAATAGGTTTTATTTAAGTTTACATAAGTCGAAAGAGCCATAGCTGTTTTATTTCCATTCATTTTTCGTTTATCACATTATATTATCTTTTCCATCTTTTTATACAACATGCATACTTTGCCATACGGCTTATGTGGTATTTCAAATACCCAGATCAGCAATACCTTAATAATATCGATTAAAACGTTTTCGATTGAAGGTTTATCCGTTCTTAATAGCATTAAGCGTATCATATACCTATGATATCTCTTAGGTGGACATTTTTGGTACCCACTGTCCTCTAAGAACCGGTATACCAAGGATGGCAGGTTCCAGATGTTAAAGTACGCCTCCTGGACAACCAGCGCCGGATTTGCAGACTTCTACGTCGTCCAAACCACTAGCCCGGGCTTTGGCGGCGACTACTCCGACCTCTCCATATTTCTGCTTTTCAAGGTGGATGTAGTTCAAATTTCGATTTTAAAAGTAATATTTGGCTGGAATCTGAAAAGGTGTAATTAGAGTTATCGGAAACCAATATTAATAGGTGGTTAAAGATTATGCCTATTAATTTTGTCTTCAATTTTTTTTGTTTATTTTGTTTATTTGAAAATGCATAATTCAAACGTGCACTAACATGTTTTACATGTACGACGGCTAGTAAACCCATACGATTTACACGTTATTATGTAAAAATACATAAATTTTACAGTCTCAATTGAATAATTTAACCATTGTGCTAACTCATCAAACCATAGCGTTTATCCATTACAAAAAATGTTACCTTTAAACTATAGGACGAGGTTCGTGCACACGCTGACGACTGGAAATCCCTAGGTCTCCGTGGTAACCAGTCTGGCGTACTTATAGCAGAGGGCGTGCTTAGTCAAGACAGGCAGGTTGGAGAAATCGGTAATTCAGACATTCATCCTTGTGCGAAATGGCATAATAAAAATGCGGTTAATCTCAATCGGATGAATAAGTAACAAATATGGGCGAAATGTAACGTCTCGTTTATGAATCTAAATTCTGTTAATCTATTTATGTCTTTTTGATCATTTAATTCACACATGAGCGTAGTATCTGTAAGCAGTGAAGTTCGTCAGTTTAGTTGTGACGACTCAAACATACAGACGCGTAACATGGCTAGTGGTAGTGCAAAACAAGTTGGAGGAAGGTCAAAGGGGAAGTTGTTGTTGCACAAAATCGACAAACACATTTTTCAAAGCAACCGCGACCACCATTTACTTTCTTACTTCCTACTGCTCATGCATCAAGGTATCAGAATCTCCTCCGAGCGCAGCCGAGAATTAATTACAGCTCTGGAAGTAACTCGCTCGCGATGCCAGTAATTACGCCGCGGGGAATCCAGTTCACAGACCGTGATCACAAGGTTCCGAAAATAGATTTTTAGATTTTTAGAAAATAGATTTTCCATGTGAACGGAGCCTTATTCCTGTTACACCTATGACAGTAATGGGAAGTCTTATCCTTATGCATTAATACGGTTAAATGATACAATTAAATTTGTATATGAAAATTCTTCTGGTGAACCATATATAAGACAAAAATGGAGGGTGTGCAACTTCAGCTCATCTGTGTACTGGTTTGCGTGCAAGACCATAAGGTAAGTATTTATGAAGAGGCCTGTTAAATACTTGGGTTTGATACCTACCTTTGACCCCCCCTCACCTCCCACCTTCACCTCGGATAACTTGTTGTACCTAACTCTATATTGGTGTTTTTAATGTATAATGTTCTATATACTGTGATTATTACACTAACAACATTGTTTTTCGTTTTGTTTTTTAAGCCTCAAAATGCCAAAATATCAAAGGAATATAACAGAACATTATATATAATTTTAAATTCCAAACTGTCTTGATTTGTTTTAAATCCTCTATCCAAGAGCAACTTTCGATTGAGTTTGGGGTCATTTTGCAATTCCTCCGAAAAATTAATCTAAGAACGGAGATCCTGTGTTTTGTGTAAAGTGATTTTCACTCATTAACAGGCCTAAGAAGGGCAATGACAGATGTAAAAATTTGCGTTTACTACAAGAAAAATACACGTAATAAAATAAATGAAGAAAAACGATGGGAACCATGTTGTTTTTTGTTACTTAATTATGCATATAAACATCGTAATATATTAAAATAAAATGAACTAAAGCAAACGTTTATTATGTCTTTGAATCTAGCATATCTTTATATCAATTTGTTCATGTTATTTCTCGGTGTAAACTATATAGGACACGCGTCACAAAATTATTAGGAACGCACGTCCCATTAGGACGTGCATTATTACACGCAGGACTTGCGTTACATGGGGGCCTTCGTCCTCAGGACATTGAATCCTAGTAACGTATGTCCTAGGACTTCCATTCCAAGCAGTGCATGCCCTAGGACGTGCACTCCTGCCACACCGGTGCACCCTTTACGCAACTTCATTTCAACATTTTTGGTGGGATATTTTCAACATTTTCTTGTGAAAGTTGTGGGTGGAATACAATTTTAAAAAGCCATCTCTGTCATAGACTTGTGAAGATTCTTTTGTCTATAGCTATTTATATTAGTTTGATCTTACCATCCAATATTTCATCTGCTTGCAGTCAGATTTCATCAGGGAATGAGGTTGTGACAGGTATGACNTTATCTTTTAGTAAATTAGACATTTATGTACATTGTTTTAATGTTTTAATGTGTATATACAACTGTTCACTATGATCAACTTACAATGCAATTATGTATTTCAATAAAATCATGTTTTATTTACAAATTTACTTGTTTATCACTACATTGTGCCTTTTTCCTTAGTAATTCTTTAAAATCTCCTACATGCCCAGGCCCGTTCTGTGACGTCATCCGTTACCATAGTGAAACGTAAACAAAAATAGGGAGTCTCGTTTGTTTACATTAAAAAAATTGTTTGTTTATTTTGTAAACATCCCCATTGTCCGGTATAGGTTTTTCATTGTTCAAATGATGTAACATAACAAAAGAAAAAAGTGGAATTCTTTTCTCCCGTATAGTACGGATGTAACTACTCACGCTGACACCGGACTCCGAGTTTGCGACTATCCCACAATACAGGTACGATGACGTCATCTGCACGTTTTTCTGAATTCACGTGCGTTTACTTGAATTCTAACTTGAGCGGTCCTCTGTAGTTCTGCGCATGGGGCAGCTTAGCTTTTAAGCTTTAATTTAAAAATGTAGCCCTCTTGCAATTTTGATGTTGATTTTCCATATCTATAGACAACGCAAAATATCATCTCCCGTGTTGGTCAGTAAAGATGAAGTCTTCGACGCTGTCTTTGACCTGCTGGGCTACAATTTAACTCAATTGGAATAAGCACGCAAAAGTTACATAAGTACAATACAATATTGATTAATTATTAGCCTAACAAGTTACAGGAAACGTGTACGAAAAAATGTACTGTACAAATCCGTTGATAAAGATACGTTGATTGAATGATGTCATTTGAAAGTTTAGAAGCTGCTTTGTACTCTATAACTCATCTTCTGGATATTTTATTGTGCTACAAAAGAAGTATATTTTTGGGGCACTTTCAGTACTTCCTGACCTGCCAAGTGTATTTCTCAACAACAATTATGATTTACTATATTCTAGGACTACTTCGGAGAGTGCATCATAGACACTAATGCCTGCCGAGCCTTTGTTTTCAATGTGGCCCATGGAATGGATTTGGCAACAAATAATAATGATTGGACCATCCACAGTGATCCCAAGGTCATGGCAAGGTGAGAAAGTCAATGTGAGGCTGTGTGCAGTAAACTGTCCTACTGAGTACTACATGCATTCCATTTATATATAATAAGAAAATCACTTGAACAACGTTTCAACATCTCAATGTTGAAAACATTTATACTTATTTCATTCATCTCAGTCGCTTAAAAACAATTCTGGAATATTCTGGAAAGAGCTGAAATTGTTAAGGACTATTTTTATTCCCAACTAAACGATATAATACTAAAACATGGTGCCTATAATCGCTTCAGAACAGACTTCCTGCACTGGGGCTGGCAGATAAAGTTTGCAGCGGCCAAAAATGTCGGACATGTTTCCGATGTAATGCTTCACGCCTGCGGTGGTTCTGGATACAAAACAGAATTGGGTGAGTTTCAGTTCGAAATAAACAAGATGCAAGAGCATTGCCTGAGCATAATATCTCCTTTCAAAAGATGAACATCTTTCGAATCCATCTACGCGGTCCACAAGAATGAAGTCTTTTCAGGTTGTGTAGGACATGGAATGGTATTCTTGTTTTATTTAAGAGACTGACTGAATTATACGTAATGCTATCAAACTAACAATCCTTGAACTATCTACCTATGGGGAGTAACATAAATTTAATAACATGGCTATTCTTGCTCTTCTTTGACTTATTGCAGGCATTGAGCGTCTTCTCCGAGACGGCAAGGCCGGCTGGGTGATGGGTCCGAGCAATGAGGTCACACGGCAGTGGGTAGGAATCACGGCTCTCATGGGCATGGAGCAGCTGGATTACTGGTAGGTTGAGTTATTTTGCCAAACAATAACACCTTAGATGGTTACATAAAGAACCCGCGACCCAAACTTGGCTCCAACATAAAAATCATCCTACATTTTTGACCGCCTTTCGACAGAAATATTAGATATACCCGTCAATGAAAACTTGAAAATCTGACCGTCTTCTGGAAGACCCAAAAACGGCCTAAATCCGCCCCCTGAATATGTTCTCAATAAATGAGTCGGACGTGATAAGATATCGTACCCGTATCTGGCAGAATTTTTGTCAGTTTCTCGCGTGTCAGTTTTAGTTCCTACTTCTGCTTTGTCTACCTCGAGAGCCTGCCAAGGAAAGTAACATCCTTTGCTTCTGCACTTCCCGTTTTATTTCCTTTTTCATTATCCCGTAGAGTTATTCCTCTATCTTTCAACCCACGTGTGCTCGGACTACCCTCCATCTTGGTTTGCAGTGACATCCGGGTCTTCTTCTAAACAGTAGTATTCATCCATATGCAAATTGAGGCAAGTCCCAGAATCCCACGTACTGGGGAGTAATGGCGAGAAGTTTAGACGAAAAAAAAAATGCTGCGCTTTTTTTCTTTCAGTGATCTTAAAAACATATCCTTTGATCTTTATTTTCTCAACGGTTTCGTTTGAGGTATGCCTTGGGGTTCAGGATAAAACAGGCAAAGTTTCAGAGAAACGCCTATTTAAGCGTCTACATACTTAGAAAATGCCAGATTGAGAAAAATGAAAATTTCACACAAAAAAAAAAAAAAAAAAAAAAAAAGCATGAATCCAATAAAAACAATCCAATAGAGCTGGTTTTCTTATTTGAGCTGTACGTCAAGAAGAGTAAGTGTCATGATTTTTCTTTAATGGTCACTATGGAGGGTTCATGTGTAACCCTCAAGTTTAGGTGTTTTTATCGTTCGTGAGGTTCGTAAAGGCTTTGGTGTCGTGCGCCTTTGCCGGAGACGGACTCAAAACGAAACAACCGAAATGATTACTCTAGTAGTTTATTATGCAGGTTAGAAGTGGCCTGAGCGTCGGTCTTACAGTCGTTCGCTGATCTAAGGACTCCGTCATCTTCGTATGTCCTTTCTCCCTCTCAATCTGTCTCATCCAGCAATGAGACGACCTTTTATACTTGGCGGGGGAGAGCTCGTTAAAGTTTCATCAGACTTTGATACGTTTGATGTCGTAAGAACCGCTAAACTATTGGCGAATCTGTGTCTGCCCGAACGTCCTTTCTGGACTTTTCTCCTTGATACTCTTAAGATATATTAGCGATTACGATCATCAAATCGATATCTGAGCCTCATTATCCTTTAATGAGCCGATCCTACCGCTTCCCTAACACAACTACTATTGTTCTTTGTTGGTGGCCTCTGATAAGGATCCACCATCATTAACCTTTTGTCGGTGAATCCTTATATGGCATTATTAACCCCGATACTCTCAGTGCAATCTAATTTGCACGTTACACATGAAGTTCAGAGTCAAACCTTGGAAATGCCAAAATGTAAACAAGAGATAACTATAATGAAATCGGTTTATTTCCATTTTCAACACTTTTTTACATAACACAAACTAATCGATTTACTGTTTAGTTTTTAAATGATCAACTAAGAAAATTGTTGACATAGGAAAATATCAATAGAACAATTTTAAATGTTCAATTTGCTCCATTCTGAGATTCTGAACATACTGAATGATTGAATCTGACAAACTATAAAGATATGAGTTTATTTCCATTTTTGACACTTTATTACACAATACACAATAACAGGTTTATCATCATTTTATATAATCAACTAACAATATTGTTAAGATGCAGAAAATGTCAACAGAACACCTTTACATATCTAATTAGTTAAACAATTGATTGTTAACATGCCTAAGAATTAAATCTGAGGAAAAAAAACACTTATTTACAAAAAAAAAAAAAAAAAAAACTTTACCGATTAAGCTTATTTTCGAATTTAATCTGTGTTTTAGTAAGACTGATAACTCCTGTGAATTTCAAGACAATTGGCCAATCGTTTTTCCACGAAATGTATTATCAGTGTTGCATATATGCTGAAAAAAGTGTAAAAACAGCATGACTTTTGTAAAAATGGCCCGATCATGCTGATTTTCGAACTTGACCTGCGTATTATGAATGTTCATCCGTTTAGTAAGTTTTAAGCCAAAAGGTAAAAGGGTTTTCCACTAATCATGTTATTGGTGTTGCACATATGCTCAAAAAGTGAGAAAAAAAGCATAACTTCCATAAAAATGGTCTGGTCATGCTGTTTTTTGAACTTGACCTGCGTATTACAAATATTCATCAGTTCTGTAAGTTTCAAGCCAAAAGGTAAAATGTTTTTCCACTTATTGTGTTATCGGTGAAAGTACACTGCGACGGCGATAAAGGCAACGACGGCGACGACGGCGATGACAGACGCAGGTGATGGCTATATGTATAGACACATCTGTGTCTGTACATATAGCCATCACCTGCGTCTGTGTCTGTACATAAAAACACAGTCATGGGGAGAGTTGCCAACTTTTTGTCAAATAAAAGCTGCTGCTTTTAATTCATAATCTTTATGCATACAAATCAAACGCCCCATTAAAATACATACTTACATAGTTAAATTCAATTTGTAGGTCACAGAGAACAAACAAGCGCCTTCTTAACTACGAGTTAAAGAAGCTGAAACCGGAAGTAAAGAAGGAGCTTGCGCACAAAATGCTTAGGGAGTGTGAGCAAGAGCTGGGCCAAGACAGCGGCACTGCGCCAAACCAAGACACCGACTTCTACGACCCTTTCTCCACATCTGCCGCCCTGCCTCTTGGCGCTTTCAAAGACCCCGCCGGTAAAGTCCACCTTGCTGCTTTAAACGCCGATACCTTTACCACCCTTAAGCTAACAGAGGTTATCCAAGAAGCAGACAAAGTCCAGAGATTAAAATTCGCTCTGCCTGACCCAGAAGCCCACTCAGGTTGTCTACCCGGTCAGTATGTGCAAGCACGTGTCAATGTTGGCGGGAAATTCCACGAGCGTTATCTGTCGCCCATGAGTGCTCCCAGTGCGTTTGGTATGATGGAGCTTGGCCTGCGCCTTGAGACGCATGGTGCGTTCTCCCTCGCTGTTAAGAATATGAAAATCGGTAGGTGCACTTATCTTTTCTTATAGGACATAAAAGTGATATTAATATTATTGCTCATCAAACTTCATAGTTAACATGTTGGATGGCGCTGTCTTAGTTATAATTAAGGCGATCTCTTTAAACTGATATGTGTATGGTTAGACATGAATACCCACGGTTTACCTTTCTTAAGTCTCGGTCACAACCGGCCGTATGGGCTCTTACGGGCTGGTAGCGTCCAAATTTTGCGCAGAAACTCATGTCCCACGCAAGGTCTTCTTACGCAATTTCGAGTTCGCAGACAGCCCGTAAGCACGTACGGAGGATGTTGGACATGTTCAAAAGATTCTACGTATAGCCTACGAACAGGGAGGCCGTAAGCGTAACTTGCTCCCCTCGCACGGAGTTAACAAGAAATACGCGCGTTGTGCAAGATGCACGTCGCAAGCAATGAAGGAGCAAGGTGCCCTTTGCGTGTTGAGTAAGGAGCACGCCCTCACAACTAACGAACAAAGTGCGTCACCCCCACGCCTGGTGTATAAAAGGCGTGCTCACGACGCACGCTCGTGTCTTTACAATGAACATCGACTGTGTAAACTTGTACAACAATTTTCAAATTTTTGCTCAATTCAGTTTCTAATATGGCTCCAAAAGACAAGAGAAAGAAGCTTACATAGTAGAAAAAAGGGAGGAGGAAGAAGAAAGAAGAGGAGAACAGGAAGCAAAACTGACGTTCGCCGTCAGTACGTCACCACAAACGTGTGAGGCAAATGTGAAGCAAAACTGACGCAAAAGAGCACTACTTTCGCAATGCGATGCATTCCCTTCGTAAGTGGTGAGTGTGTGCCACGTACACAGGAAGCAAGACAAACTCAAGAAATGGGTACAATTTCCACGACCATCGCTCCTTGCAATTAGCGGCCCTGCCTGAAAGAACATCTCATGTGGCCCTTGCGACTCGCAAGGCAGACTTTCCTATACCTCTACGACCTCTACGGCCTCCGCAACACCCAAAAATGGCAGGGGACGAACGATCCTGAAATTCGTGCGTCCGGTTGTGATCAAGGCTTTAAACATGTGGAACGATGCGCTTCATTTAAGTCATACGCCTGAATATTAATATTGTAGAATATACGAAAAACGTTACGATGATATTCAAACTGATTTTTTTTTCAATAGACATAATGTGAAGCTACATTTTTGACAACGTTTGTTATATTTTATGCCATGGAAAAAGCTACCAAAATACAATATACACTTACCTTATTTCAGGAGACACTCTAGAATGCCGAGGTCCATGTGGAGGTTTTGAATATTCCGCGGGAAAACTGGATACTTTGACCATGATAGCCACCGGAGTCGGAGCCACGCCTGCCATACAGCTTATCTGCAGCATCGCCAACGACCCCTCCGACACAACCAAGGTCAAGTTCTTCTATCACGCCAAGACGCCGGAGCAGCTCTTATGCCTTGAGGAGCTTACAGCACTTGGGAAACACGACAGTCGTTTCGATTTCACCTTCTGCGTTAGCGAGTGCGACGATTCCTGGACCGGGTCCGAGGGACTTATCGACGCCAGCACCTTGAAACCGTTCCTGCCACCTGCCAACGGCAAGACCAACAAGACCATCATCTGCACTGGTCCAGTAGTCGTAATCACTACCCTGTCTGCCCTTCATGAGCTTGGATACAAGAGCGACGACATCTACATCTATGGTCCGTTTGGAGTCGAGCTGATACGTGCCGTGTATGGCCAAAAAGCCAAACTTGCAACACATTTGCCCTGCTAGACTGTATGTTAATTGTTGCACCGTTGCAAAACTGAGGACCACAATTTGGTCTTCCATTTAAGATCCCATATTTTGTCTACGTCATCCTAGTTTATATTCGTAGTTGTCTTTTAAAACAAACATTGGCTTAAATATTAACCACATTTTGCATAATTTGTTGTTTAAGCGAAGTACTTCCAACTAATTTATCTCACTCCTTTTTGTGAAAAGGGATCCCAGGACTGATTTTAAACACCTTCACAAATGAGACTTGAATAGTTGCAATTTGAATTTTAGATCACTATAGTGATTTAAGTGGAGGCATTCAAGTGAAATTGCCTCCATTCAGAACAAACCGGATATGTTATTTCCCCGAGGAAGATGCTCTAGTTTATGAAGACTTTATACAGACATCAAAATATTGGATTGTATTGGAGGTATACAACAAGGGCAATATTAGCCGTTGATTGAAGAAAAATCACTACTTTATTCTTGTAACACAGCTAATGAAATTATATTACAAGTATTTTCAGATCTGTATGAGCTGCACAAGAGCTTGGTTTACAACTTCCTATGGCTTCAAGCAACCGTTTAAATGTTTATATTTATATTGAGGAGGCATCCTTTTGGTACATATATATGTAACATGTCACGTGAAGCCCGGGAGGTGACAGGAGTGGTAGTCCTAGGAGTGGAAGTGTGGGCTCCCACACGTTTTAACGTTAAAAGTACAGGTAAGGGTGAGGATTGAGGTAAGCATATAGGACGAATGTCACCTGGTCAAGGTAATGGGTGGAAAGTTCCAAGCGGACTACCATTCCTGTGACGAAACTGAGGGGCCTTAAAACAAAGAATGCAATACCCATATAATTATACAGTTTAGGATTACCTGACGTAAGTGGGTCAAAATCTAGGGCGAGGCTTGCCTATACATAAGTATAGGCCGCTTATAGCAATTATGTAACAGCATGAAGTTATTTTAGTACTCTCAACGAATTAAGCCAGGCTTTACAAAGCCGGTGACCTAAAAAATGGCGGACGTACATGAAAGAAAAACCGCCTAATCTTTTAATAGTCTCTCCGCCTCTCACACGCCTCCCCACACGTCGTCCCTGCGGGGTACAGTAATTAAATCTCGGCTCCGAACATTAATATTTCCGTGAATATCTCTGGTGATATTATCTCCGTAGATAGTCGATTCATTGCTGCTCTACGGGCCAAATTATTCCTTTTTCGTCTCTGTTTTCAAAGATAATAGAACAGAAGAGCTTTTTTTCCTTCGATCGCCTTCAGCCGCCATGCTTTCTTCACCACGAGTTTAACTGATGAGCATGCGCACTTAATATTTCTCAGGTAGCTTCCGCATGGCGAACGGAGACGCGATTTAATTACTGTACCCCGCAGGGACGACGTGTGGGGAGGCGTGTGAGAGGCGGAAGACTATTAAAAGATTAGGCGGTTTTTCTTTCATGTACGTCCGCCATTTTTTAGGTCACCGGCTTTGTAAAGCCTGGCTATATTCGTTGAGAATGCGCTCTTATATCATTATAAACATAAGTATAGGCCGCTTATAGCAATTATGTAACAGCATGAAGTTATTTTAGTACTCAATTAATAGCAAACCGTAGGTTTGGGGAATGGTGTTGAGTAAATAAAGGGAAATAAAACGATAATGAAAAGCAACCCTATAGTCATTGTCAATTTTAAAACTGAAACGACCAAATGACCAACAGGCCTATATAGTAAAGGAAAAATCCCGCTCCATTAAAAAGAGCAAAAAATCGATTGTACTCGAGTGTGGTATTTTAACGCAGATACCATCTTTTATATCATCTAATAATCATAGATATAAAGATATTTGATATGATATAATACGAAATAGAGGATCTGGCGGGGCACTCTACATATGGAAATACAGCAGTCAAAATAACTGGACAATTTCACCCTCCTGACGAAATTACTGTTGGTGTTGGTACACTTTTCTGTAAAATAAACCTTATATAGTCTATATAAATCATGAGACAAAAGCCATTTATATAGAAACGTGCACTCATGCAACCGCACATACACACGCCCACACATGGAAACCCACTGTGCCTGCTGACGCACGTACCTGTAAACCTCACACCCTCCAAAACACACTTACACACGTGGCATAGATCTATTAAAATGTACCTCACCAGAATAACCCCTAGCAAAATGAAGATTTTGCAGCAATATTGCTGCAAACTTAAAGTTTACGAGTGCGTGAACGTTTATATTACTACTAATTTTAGCCATAATGCAGTAAATCTTCTGCAAATTCGATGCAATTTCGTAACATGCCTGATGTTGCTCTTGGGGATATTATGCACACATAGAAAATGAAACAAAATCCTTAGCAAATTATCAATCTATATGCCCATACACTCAGAAACATTTAACTTATTCTATTTCATTTCCCATTTTCATTTAAAAATGTGGCACAAATCTGGCGATTTCGATGACCAAGATAGCTGCCCGATCCCTTGGTTTTGGATTTTATATGTTAATCTATTAAAAATATCCTGTGTAAACCGGCATATTTATCGTGCAATTGTAAAATTGTATGTTAGGTGCCCCTATGTTAGGTGACCTACCACATGTCCCAAATAGACCACACTGGCTTGACAAAATTCACTTTTTGCCAAATTAACAGTAAAATGTGCTTCCTTCAATCCCTGAAGCACTTTACACAGCAGAAGGAGGTGCTGTTCAAAGGTGTCACTGTACACTACAATATCGTCTATGTATGCATCCACACCATCAGTATCTGCTAAACATTCATTCATCATAAGTTGAAACGTCGCTGAAGACTTTTTCATACCAAAAGGCATGACCTTGTACTGATAAAGACCCTTTTGGGAGATGAAAGCTGATATTTCTTTTGCCCTTTCTGCTAGGGGGACACACCAGTATCCTTTCAATAAGTCAAATTTTGTGATGTACTTTCATTTACCAATCTTGTCAATACAATCAGCCATTCTAGGTATGGGATAAGAATCAGTTTTTGACAGAGAATTCACTTTGCGATAGTCCGTACAAAACCTCACAGACCCATCGGACTTTGGTGTCAGAACACAGGGTGAAGCCCAACCGCTCTGACTCACTTCAATAATAACATTTTTCAACATGTATGACACCTCTTTGTCCATCGCTTCAACTTTTTGAGGATTTACACGATAAGAATGTTGCTTTACAGGCATTGCATCACCAACATCAACACCATGCTTGGCTATGTGAGTCTAGCTAGGCACATCAGGGAATACACACTTGTACTCCAACAAAAATGTTATCAGTTCACTTGACTCTAGAGGGGACAGATGACTCAACTTTGCATCGAGATTTGCCAAAATATCTGAATTGCAAAGCCTCACAGGGCACTTTTCTTCTAGTTCAACACCTGGACTAGATTCTGATACAACACCTACAGGCAAAACTTTATCTGACCTCTGGTGATATGCTTTTAGCACGTTAACGTGACACAGCTGAGTAGCTTTACGCCGATCGGGGGTTTTAACAACATAATCAACCTCATTAACCTTCTTCAGAATATCATAAGGACCCCGATATGTAGCTTGCAAAGGACTACCTGGAATAGGTAACAACACCAGGACCTTATCACCTGGGCAAAAATTGCAATCACAAGCAACTTTATCATACAACCTCTTCATCTTGACCTGAGATGAATTAAGGTGCTCATGAGCCAACTCACAAGCCCTATGCTATCTTTCCTTGAACCTGGACACATATTCCAACAAACTAACATCTTCTGAATCTTCCTGCAACCAGTTTTCTTCCAACAACTTCAATGGGCCTCGAACAGTATGTCCAAACACCAGCTCAAAAGGACTAAAGCCTGACGACTCCTGTACAGACTCTCTAACTGCAAACAATAACAAAGATTATATATATATATTACTAAAACTACTCCTTATGGTGCATTCCATTAAAAATCTCATTGCGCCTTAAAATATCTAAGATTATTAAAACACTGAGAATACTGACAATAAGTGAGTAAACGACACGGATAATCAGATAAAAATAAAAATCAATACATAAAATATATTAATAAATTAATTAATTTTAAATGTTACTACATCTAGATTTTAGAATTCTCATACCTGCCCATGAGAAAATGAGACCAAGGTTCGAAGAAGATAGTAAGTAAGCATACTTTTTGCAGTTATGTGTGTCAGTAGTGCTAAGCAAGAGTGTATCTCCAGGGCTAAGTGATGTAGCCATCGTACTGTTAACAAGATTTCATATGATAAATGATGACACCCCTATCGGCTTGGTTCCTCCCAGAGACAGCGAAAGCGTTAAATGCACTCGACCATTGGAAAAACCTGACAGAATAAATAGTATAAAAGAAAAGAGGAATAATAATAAGGACATTAGTACATACAGTAACAAATTCATCGCATCGACGTCACATTGTTAATTTGAACCTGGATATGGAAATCTAGGAGTCAGCTACTATGGATATAATTATGGCATCAAAAAGATACACATGGATGGAATTAAAATTCGTCTGCCCCCCTGACATTAGAGCGTGACGTAATGTCATATGTATACTCAACTTACTCATGCTTTGTATGATGCTATTTTAAAATACTCGCCCCTTTGAATCTAGTCTGGGCGCTTTTTAAAGTAAAAAAATTACAGTATCGTTTTGTTGTTTTACAACACTAGTGGTTTAGATTAAAGTCATTTACACAAATCAATTACAGACACAATTTAAAATCGTGTTGTAATGTAAAAGACACTTACGGCATTTGGTCGCATCGTCGTTCGGCACAGCTCCATCAGCTTGGCCTGCAGTTCCCTCTGTTTATCTGTCAGCACCCACTGATGGTTGTAGTTGAACCCAACCCCCCAGTAAGGGCGCTTACCCCAGGGTTTCTCTGCGAACATATCCGTGGTGCTTCAGCGCGATCCGACGATCTTTACAAGTGACGCGTTATGACGAACAAAGTGCTTCTTTATAGTGTCTCTAGCTTGTCACCTATAGTGTCACTTTATAGTGTCTCTAGCTACCGTCTAGGGATCCAGGGTAAAGGTTGTGTATCGTGCTCCTGGTATCATTTTATTAACATCAGAGGTCGTGGAGGTAGAGGAAAGTCTGTCTTGCGAGTCGCAAGGGTCACATGAGATGTCCTTTCAAGCAGAACGCTTATTGCAAGGAGCGATGGACGTGGAAATTGTACTCATTTCTTGAGTTTGTCTTGCTTCTTGTGTACGTGGCACACACTCACCACTTACGAAGGGAATACAACGCACGGCGAAAGTAGTGGTCTTTTGCGTCAGTTTTGCTTCACACTTGCCTCACACGTTTGTGGTGACGTACTGACGGCGTACGCCAGTTTTGCTTCCCGTTTTCCTCCTTTTTCTTATTCCTCCTCCCTTTTTTCTACTATGTAAGCTTCTTTCTCTTCCATTTTGGAGGCATATCAGAAACTAAATTGAGAAAAAATTTGAAAATTTTGAAAATTGTTGTACACGTTACACAGTCGATGTTCATTGTAAAGACACAAGCGTTCGTCGTGAGCACGCCTTTCATACACCAGGCGTGGGAGTGTCGCACGTGCGACGCATTCCCGGTGTGCTCTCGACTTTGTTCGTTAGTTGTGAGGGCGTGCGCCTTACTCAACACGCAAATGGCACTTGTTCCTTCATTGCTTGAGACGTGCATCTTGCACAACTCGTGTCTCTCTTGCTAACTCCGTGCGAGGGTAGCAAGTTACTAAAATTCGCACTGCCTGACCCAGAAGCCCACTCAGGTTGTCTGCCCGGTCAGTATGTGGAAGCACGTGTCAATGTTGGCGGGAAAATTCCACGAGCGATATCTGTCGCCCATGAGTGCTCCCGCTGCGTTTGGTGTGATGGAATTCGGGCTGCGCCTGGAGACGCAAGGCGCGTTCTCCCTCGCTGTTAAGAATATGAAAATCGGTAGGTGATTTAATTGGGTAGTGTTCCTTTGGGCTTGTCAGTGCTTGGCTTAGGCAAATCTTGGTTCTGTCAAAAAAGTAGCCGTATGTCGGCAACTACTGCATAGAAGAATTTGAAATTTTGCATGCAAGCGGTCAGTTTTGCATTGCGTAAAATGAGCTAAGTAGTGCTTTACAAATTTGTTAATTTGTGGCGGAATGACGCGAAAACGATAGACATTACCAGACAGATTATAGCGCCAAATGGAACGGTCCGCACAATTTTATAGAGTAATGCCCAGCTTGATGTACCTACACAGATGTCACACCCAATGCATCGAAATCTTACCTCCAGGGTACAGGATGCACTGTCTTTCGGGATATGCTGCTCCAACTAAACAAAAGCCACCCAGTCCGTTCAGAAAGAGGGGTAAATTGCCACCAAAATGCGTTTTTCAAGGCCCTTAACGAACACGAAACTGGTTTTAGCAGATTAGAATACCAGACGACCTCCGAGGTACCCACTGTAAACAGCAAAACATCGTCGTCTGTTTCTCTAATGAATTGGGGGCCATGACCGCTTCTGGGTAGAACACTGAAACCACGTGGCTTTCCTTATTGATGTCAGATTTCACCTGTACCGCCCAACTAGTCAAAACAGGGTTTACAGACATCCAGAAGAGGCCTACGATGAAGCATGTGCCGCGTCTAAAGTGACACGGGTCATTGACAGCGTCAGTATTTGGAGTGGATACCACATAGGTGCCAAAACACCAATGGTAGTCATCGACGAAAACCTGAACCAGATCAAATAAAGGAATAATCTGGGGACAACTAGACTATCATTTGATAGGGGGCAACTTAAGAACAATTTTAGGTTGCACGGTGAGATTGCCGGTTCACACAGAGCACTTTTAATAGCAGATTACTTACAGAACCTAGGGAATGAGAAGCTACCTTGGTCATCAAAATTGCCATTTTTGAACCAAATAGACAATATGTGGATAGGACATTACTTGCCGAATCAATGGCCTACATGTCCTACAACAAAATTGGACAGATTTTAACCGATGCCTGGAATGTTATTCCAGATTTAACTCTAAAAAACTATCCCAAGGAATGCCTTGCCACTTGAGAGCGCTGGTAGCAGCCAGAAGGGGTCAGTTGTAACAGCAACCGTTACTGTGACTAGACACTGACATGAGGGTCCTTTGTGGAGCGTGTAACTCTTTTACAGACAATAATTTGGAAAATATGGAGATACAAAATATCTCTTTATATGGTTGTCGTATGACATAGAATAGGCAATGTGTTTTTGTTTGCTTCTCTGGCGAATTCAGTTAATGAACTGATGTCACAATGACATCAAAGATATAATTAAAAGTTATTAAAACACGGTTTTAATCCTTATTTTCATTTATCAGTCAGCATAAAAGGAAAAAACTGATGAAAAATGATTTGGAAAAAGAATATTCCATATTAAATGTCACGTCTGTATATACGCCTACGTATATATTATAGATTATATACGTAGGCGTCTGTATATACGCCTACGTATATAATCTATAATATGTCTAACATCTCCGTTAATAAAATACTTTCGTGTTGAAGTTTTGAAAACTGTCTACATACCCTATCACTAAGCAATCCTAAACTTATTCTATTCCATTTATCATTTTCATCAAAAGCACAGTATTATAGAGTTATACCCAAACTGATGTAGCTACCCAGATGCCTGCCCAATGTATCGAAATCTGAAGATCCTTTGTGAGGCGTTTAGCACTTTTACAGATTATAATTTGGAAAATATGAAGATCCAAAATATCGCTTTTTATGGCTGCCGTATACCTTAGAATAAGCAATGTATTTTTGTTTGCTTCAATGCCGAATTCAATTAAAGAACTGATTTCATAGTGACATCAAGATGATTCTTAAAATTTATTAAAAAAAGATTTAAATCCTTATTTTCAAGAGTCAGAAATTAGCACAAAATTGATGAATAATAATTTGGAATAAAGATTCCATATTAAATATCTGTATTGATTTAGTATTTTAGTTGCAGGTACATTCTAGAGTTCACTGATATATGTCTAATAAAGTAGCACGTTAATGTAAGATATTGCATGTATATATCATAAATAATCTGCAAGCTTCACTTGATTTCCCTGAACACGTTCCTGCTGTATCTAAGTGACCCCTTCATGTTTGAAAAGTATATTTCTGAGACATCATATAACATCTTTAAGGAAATGCTAAAATATATTTTTTATGAAAATGATAAATGAAATAGAACAAGTTAAAGAATTCTGAGTGTATGGGCATGTAGATTAATATTTTTGTAAGGGATGTGTTTTCAGTTACTGTGTGTGCATGATATCCATTAGCACAATATTAGGCTTGCTGCAAAATTGCAGCGAATTTGCTGCAGATTAGCTGCAATGTTGCTGCAAACTGCAATTCCTTGCAAATTTGCAGCAAATTTACTGCAATATGGCTACAAATTGGTAGTAATATAATTGTTCATGCACTCGTTGCCACAGCAATATTGCTGGAAACTCTTCATTTTACTAGGGGATGTCCAGTTGAGGTATGTTTGAGTAGATCTGTTCCACCTGTGTAAGTGTGTGTAGGAGGGTGTGATGTTTACAGGTACGTGGGTCAGCAGGCACAGTGGGTTTTCCTGTGTGAGCGTGTGTATATGTGATTGCGTGAGTGCAAGTTTCCATATAAATGGCTTTTGTTACATGGTTTGTATAGGTTAAATAAGGTTTATCTTAAAGAAACGTGTATCAACACCAACAGTAATTACGTCAGGAGGGTGAAATTGTCCAGTTGTTTTGATTGCTGTATTTTCATATGTAGAGTGCCGCACAATACCCTCTTTTTCGTATTATATCATATCATATATATTTGAATGTATGAATATAAGATCATATAAAAATCATATCTGCGTTAAAACACCACACTCGAGTACAATCGAGTTTTTGCTCTTTTTAATGGAGTGGGTTTTTCCCTTTATTATATAGGCCTGTTGGTCATTTGGACGTTCCGATTTTAAAATTGACAAGGACTGCAAGGTGGCTTTCATTATTGTTTTATTTCCCTTTGTTTACTCTACACCATTCCCAAACCTACGATTTACTGTTGATTGAGTACTAAAATACCTTCTTGCTGTTACATAATTGGTATAAGCGACCTATACTTATGTTTATAATGATATAAGTGACATGCAGTAAAGTGTGTTTTATATGTAGTTGTCACAGGTGTGACAGACGTGACAGAGATTCCCCCATGATAGAGGGTCCGGTTCCCATTAATGTGTACAGGGACGTCACACCCTAGATTTTGACCCACATACGTCAGGTTAACACTAATCTGTATAATTATATGGGCAGTGCATTCTCTGTTTTGAAGCCTCTCTGTTTCGTCACAACGGTGTGGCAGGAATGCTAGTTCGCTTGGAACCATAGTTCCACCCATTACTTTGTCCAGTTGATATTCGTCCTATATACTAACCCCATACTCCAATTAACCCTAACCTGTACTTTTAACGTTATAACGTATGGTACCCTGCACTTCCATTCCTAAGGACTACCACTCCTGTCACACCGGGCTGCATGTGTCATGTTACATAATATATGTAACATGACACATGCATGTCATGTTACATATATATGTACCAAATGGATGCCTCCTCAATATGAATGTAAACATTTAAAAGGGTTGCTTGAAGCAATAGCAAGTTGTAAACCAAGCTGTTGTGCTGCTCATAAGATCTGAAAATACTTGTAAGATAATTTCATTAGCTGTGTTACAAGAAAGTAATGATTTTTCTTCAATCAACAATCATATTGAATAAAATAGTAATTTTTCTTCAATCAACGGCTAATATTGTCATTGTTGTTTACCTCCAATATTTTAATGTCTGTATAAAGTCTTCATAAACTAGAGCATCTTCCTCGGGGAAATAACATATCCAGTGTATATTTTGAATGGAGGCAATTTCACTTGATTGACTCCACTTAAATGTTTTTACAAAATGTTTTTGCAACTGTTCATGTCTCATTTGTGAAGGTGTTTAAAATCAGTCCTGGGATCCCTTTTCACAAAAAGGTGTGAGATAAATTGGTTGGAAGTACTTCTTTTAAACAACAGATTATGCAAAATGTGGTTAATACGTAAGCCAATATTTGTTTTAGAAGACAACTACGAATATAAACTAGGATGACAAAATATGGGACCTTAAAGGGAAGACCACATTGTGGTCCTCAATTAACATACAGTCTAGCAGGGCAAATGCGTTGCAAGTTTGGCTTTTTGGCCATACACGGCACGTATCAGCTCGACTCCAAAAGGCCCATAGATGTAGATGCCATCGCTCTTGTATCCAAGCTCATGAAGGGCGGACAGGGTAGTGATTACGACTGCTGGACCAGTGCAGATGATGGTCTTGTTGGTCTTGCCGTTGGCGGGTGGCAGGAACGGTTTCAAGGTGCTGGCGTCGATAAGTCCCTCGGTCCCAGTCCAGGAATCGTCACACTCGCTAACGCAGAAGGTGAAATCGAAACGACTGTCGCGTTTCCCAAGTGCTGTGAGCTCCTCAAGGCATAAGAGCTGCTCCGGCGTCTTGGCGTGGTAGAAGAACTTGACCTTGGTAGTGTCGGAGGGGTCGTTGGTGATGCTGCGGATAAGCTGTATGGCAGGCGTGGCTCCAACTCCGGTGGCTATCATGGTCAAAGTATCCAGTTTTCCCGCGGAATATTCAAAACCTCCACATGGACCTCGGCATTCTAGAGTGTCTCCTGAAATAAGGTAAGTGTACATTGCATTTTTGGTAGTTGTTTCCATGGCACAAAGTACATACACACATTTTCAAAATATAGCGCCCAACATTATGTGTCTGTCAAAGGAAGAAAAAATAAAAAAATCAGCTTGAATATCATAATTTTTTAAGTATATCTACAGTATTAATATTCAGGCTTATGGTTTAAATGAAGCGCAGCGTTCCACATGCATAAAAAAGTAAACGGAGAGTGTTGACGTTTAACCATACCCATATCAGTTTAATGAGGTTACCTCCATTATAATTAAGACAGCGTCATCCAATATGTTAACTATTAAGTTTGATGAGCAATAATATTAATATCACTTTTATGTCCTATAAGAATAGATAAGTGCACCTACCGATTTTCATATTCTTAACAGCGATGGAGAACGCGCCATGCGTCTCCAACCGCAACCCGAACTCAATCACACCAAACGCACTGGGAGCACTCATGGGCGACAGATAACGCTCGTGGAATTTCCCGCCAACATTGACACGTGCTTGCACATACTGACCGGGCAGACAACCTGAGTGGGCTTCTGGGTCAGGCAGAGCGAATCTTAGTCTCTGGACTTTGTCTGCTTCTTGGATGACCTCTGTTAGCTTTAGGCTGGTAAAGGTATCGGCGTTTAAAGCAGCAAGGTGGACTTTACCGGCGGGGTCTTTGAAAGCGCCGAGAGGCAGGGCGGCAGATGTGGAGAAAGGGTCGTCGAAGTCGGTGTCTTGGTTTGGCGCCGTGCCGCTGTCTTGGCCCAGCTCTTGCTCACACTCCCTCAGCATTTTGTGCGCAAGCTCCTTCTTTACTTCCGGTTTCAGCTTCTTTAACTCGTAGTTAAGAAGGCGCTTGTTTGTTTTCTGTGACCTACAAATTAAATTTAACAATATATATTCATTTAAATAAAGCGTTTGGCTTGAATGCATTAAAATATGAATTAAAAGCAGTAGCTTTTATCTGTCTTTTTTCAATTCAAACCGTGATTTGTCGCACAAACGAACTGAACACCAAAGATCTTGGTTAAATAAGATACAGTTGCTAATGGTCTAAAATATTAGTCATTTCTTACTTTTTTATGATACTGGCGATATATGTTTTTTAAATGGACCACATTAATCTTTCTACTTGAGACAAAACGAGTACATTGTGTACGCAAGATTTTGGTTTTTTATGTTGTAGCCAAGTTTTGGTTGCAGGTGCTTTATGTAACCAACCCCTGGTGTTATGGGTTGGCAAATCAACTCAACCTACCATAAATCCAGCTGCTCCATGCCCATGAGAGCCGTGATTCCTACCCACTGCCGTGTGACCTCATTGCTCGGACCCATCACCCAGCCGGCTTTGCCGTCTCGGAGAAGACGCTCAATGCCTGCAATATGTCATTAATTATATATGTCACTTAACATATGTAGTTAGGTCAAGGGCTGTTAGTTTGCTCGCATTACATATAATTCAGCCAGTATCTTGAATCAAAAGGGGGATACCATTCCATGTCCTTCACAACCTGAAAAGACTTCAGTCTTATCAGCCGCGTTTAAATGGTTTCAAGCGATGTCCATCTTTCGAAAGTAGACATTATGCTCAGGTAATGCTCGTGTATCTTGTTTATTTCGAACTGCAACTCACCCAATTCTGTTTTGTATCCAGAACCACCGCAAGCGTGAAGCATTACATCGGAAACATGTCCGACATTTTTGGCCGCTGCAAACTTTATCTGCCAGCACCAGTGCAGGAAGTCTGATCTGAAGCGATTATAGGCACCATGTTTGAGTATTATATCGTTTAGTTGGGAATAAAATAGTCCTTAACAATTTGAGCTCTCTCCAGAATATTTCCCAGAATTGTTTTTAAGCGACTGAGATGAATGGAATAAGTGTAAATGTTTTCAACATTGAGATGTTGAAATGTTGTTCAAATGATTTTCTTGTTATATATATCTGGAATGCGTGTAGTAGGACGAGTTACTGCTCTGAAACGTAGCCTGTTCCTCAGCCTCACTTTGGCCTTCTCACCTTGGCATGACCTTGGGGTCACTATGGATGGTCCAATCATTATTATTGGTTGCCAAATCCATTCCATGAGCCACATTGAAAACGAAGGCTCGGCAAGCATTCGTGTCTATGATGCACTCTCCAAAGTAGTCCTAGAATAGAAGATATATATTATAATTGTTGTTGAGAAATACACTTAGCAGTTCATGAAGCACTGGTAGTGCCCCAACAAGTTACTTCTTTTGTAGCACAATAAAATATCCCGAAGATGAGTTATAGAGTACAAAGCAGCCTCTAAACTTTCAAATGACATCATTCAATCGACGTATCTTTATCAACGGATTTGTACAGTACATTTTTTTCGTACAATTATTTATATTTCGCCTGAAATACAATCTCGCTCACGTTTCCTGTAACTCGTTAGGCGAATAATTAATCAACACTGAATTGAACTTATGTAGCTTTTGCGTACTTATTCCATTTGAGTTAAATTCTAGCCCAACAGGACAAAGACAGCGTCGAAGACTTAAGACTTCATCTTTACTGACCAACACGGGAGATAATATTTTACGTTGTCTAAACATATGGAAAATCAACATCAAAATCGCAAGAGGGCGATATCTAAGCTGCCCCATTCGCAGCACTACGGATGATCACTCAAGTTAGAACTCAAGTTAACGCACGTGAATTCAGAGAGACGTGTAAATTACGTCATCGTACCTGGATTGTGGGATAGTCGCAAACTCGAAGTCCGGTGTCAGCGTGGTCCTTCTCCGTGGCATGTTTGCAAGCAACATCGATACAACCAAAGGCTATACCGTTCCAACAGGAGGCAGTCAGTAGCAAGAACCACGGGTCGCCAATTTCATCAGTTATGGCTGCACCTTCACCTGTACAATTAATGAAAAAATGACTCTAAAATTGTATTCCAACCAGAACTTACACCAGAAAATGTTGAAAATGTCCCACTAGAAATCTTTAAATGAAGCCGCGTAATAGGTGCACCAACTAGAAATTAAAAAAAAAAAATGCTATCTTAATCAATACACCCCTATCTAAAACCGTTCAAAAATTTATGATTAATTTATCAAGTTATTAATTTCTTATCTTTACCATTAGGCGAGAAACTCAAAATTTTGTCAACAATTTTGGTTAATGTCTGAATTACCGAGTTCTCCAACCTGCCTGTCTTGACTAAGTACGCCCTCTGTTATAAGTACGCCAGACTGGTTACCACGGAGACCTAGGGATTTCCAGTCGTCAGCGTGGGCACGAACCTCGTCCTATAGTTTAAAGGTACCATTTCATGTAATGGATAAATGCTGTGGTTTGATCAGTTAGCACAGTGAATTATTCAACAGAGACTACTTTTTAGGTAAATTTTACATGATAAAATGTGTATATCGTAACAGTTTATTAGAGGTTTATTAGCTGCCGTAAAACATTGTTTTAGTGCACGTGTAAATTATGCATGTTCAAAAAAATAAAAACAAACGAAAATGTTTTGAAGGCAAATATGCATAATCGTTTTTTTAACCACCTATTAATATTGGTTTGCGATAAATCAAATGATATATTTTCAAATTCCGGACAAATATTACTGTCAAGATTGGAATTTGAACTATACCAACCTGGAACAGTAGAAATATGGAGAGGTCGGAGTAGTCGCCGCCAAAGCCCGGGCTAATGGTTTGAACGACGTAGAAGTCTGCAAATCCGGCGCTGGTTGTCCAGGAGGCGTACTTTAACATCTGGAACCTGCCATCCTTGTTATACCGGTTCTTAGAGGACAGTGGGTACCAAAAATGTCCACCTAGAAAACATCATAATTATACATGTATGATACGCGTAATGCCAATTTTTTAACGACCAAATCTTCAATCGAAATAGTTTTAACTTTTAATCGATATCATTCAAGTACTACTGATGTTCTAGGCATGTGTATTTAAAATACCACATCAGCTGTATGGCAAAGTATGCGTGTTGTATAAAAAGATGGGAAAGATAATGTAATGTGATAAACGGAAAATAAATGGGAATCAAACAGCTACGACTCTTTCGATTTATGTTAACTTAAATAAAACCGATTTTCTCACGAGTGTAGTCCCCAAAATATATAAATAAATAATAATTAAATAAATATATACACGGATAGAAAGATAATGTGCCTTTTTACCCGTAGCGGGATCACTAAAAGACTCAGTCCCCACCAGCTTGTCTTTGTTCAAACGTTGGAGGACACTTTTGATGAGTTTGTTGTTATGGTAACGTAGTAGGAGAGTAGCCACTGCTCCAACGTGCATACCTAAATTGACATATCGGAAGCCAATGTAAAATGAAAGAGACAGCTAAAATGTTGTTTTGAGGGTTCCAACGAGCTAATAATTTTGATTGTTTTTAAAGTAATGTTAACGCTTTATTAGTTAACAAAATTGGTGAACAATATTACAGTTGATAATGGCCATTTATTCTGAAGAACATCTTTTCTTCTTTCTAATCTTTGCATTTCATATTGCCCCAGATGAAAAAGAAATGACACTGGACCATATTCCAATTTATTTTATCAACTAGAATGCTTTTCCGGGCTAAAGATGGCGCTATACTTACAGTAAACCATAGCAGTACTGGGGCACCCATAACGGGCAATAGTCTCCACCACCATGGCGGCACACACGTGGTTCTCGCCCAGCCCGCCGAGGTCCTTCGGTGCAATCAATCCCAGCAGCCCCAGCTCCGCCATGGCGTTCAAGTTTTCTCTTGGGAATTCATATGTCTCGTCATATCTTACCTGGTTGATTATAAGGTGTAAATTCAGGGATGAAACTGGTGAATGTAAATCTCTTTACAACTTCTTGAATCTATGTGCATGTTGTTCATTTGCGAATATCCATGGGCAACTGTTGGTATTATGATTTAATCTGAGCGATAATTCGCAGACATGAACCACAAAGGACCATAACGCTTAACTCACAGGTGTGGGAACGGGAGGATAATTAAGAGGTCAGTGATGAGACCTGAAAATGATATACATGGCAATTAATCGGGGGTTAATTAAGGGGCCAACCCCCCCAACCTTTTGTTCAGCATTGCCAAACATATATCGGGAGCAAGGGGGCAAGAAGGGTCTTCCTCTTCTGTGGCTAATTTATTTCTGCCCCTCCCCTCCCTCCAACATACTTACATTTGCTTCCTGTTACCATTATGATTATATATATTACTAAAACTACTCCTTATGGTGCATTTCATTAACATCTCATTGCGCCTTAAAAATATCTAAAATTATTAAAAACACTGACAATACTGACAATAAGTGAGTAAACGACACGGGTAATCAGATAAAAATAAATGCATTAATAAATCAATACATAAAATGTATTAATAAGTTGATTTTAATTAAAAACGTTACTAGATCTAGATTTTTGAATTCTCATACCTGCCCATGTGAAAATGAGACCAAGGTTCGAAGAGGATAGTAAGGCTTCGTTCACATGCAATGTCTATTTTCTAAATTCTATTTTCTATTCGCGCTATCTTATGATCACGGTTTGTACCCTGAATATCCCGCCGCGTAATTACTGGCGGCGCGAGCCAGTTACTTATAGCAAGGAGTTATNAAAGCATACTATCAACTCTCACTCACCTTTATATCGCTCGGCTTGGCGTTTTTCGAAGTGTAACTTCCACATATACGCATAAACATGAATAAATCAAGAAGTAGGCGCACTAGTTCATCTTCTCCGTCTTGAGCCACGCGGAGGATTAGACCAGTTACGAGGATCCAATTTCAAAGGACGCCGCTTTGAAAAGAACGCTGCGATCTGATTGGACGAGAGAGATAATTGATGTCCCGTTTCTACTCCTTCTCTTATAACTCCTTGCTTATAGTAACTTATAGTAACTGGCTCGCGCCGCCAGTAATTACGCCGCGGGATATTCAGGGCACAGAGCGTGATCATAAGACATACCACGAATAGAAAATAGAATTTAGAAAATAGACATTGCATGTGAACGAAGCCTAAGTAAGCAGTTATGTGTGTCAGTAGCGCTTAACTTAGCTTAGATTTCATATGATAAAGGATGACACCCTTATCGGCTTGCTTTTTACCAGAGACAGCGAAAGCGTTAAATGCACCCGACCATTAGAAAAACCTGACAGAATGAATAGTATAAAAGAAAAGAGGAATAATAATAATAAGGGCATTAGTACATACAGTAACTAATTCATCGCATTGTTAATGTGAACCTGGATTTGGAGATCTAGGAGTCAGCTACTATGGATATAATTATGGCATCAAAAAGAAAATTGATACACATGGATGGAATTTAAATTCGTCTGCCCCCCCTGACATTAGAGCGTGACGTTATGTCATATGTATACTCAACTTACTCATGCTTTGTATGATGCTATTTTAAAAACTCGCGCCTTTGAATGTAGTCTGGGCGCTTTTTAAAGTAAAAAAAATTACAGTATCGTTTTGTTGTTTTACAACACTAGTGGTTTAGATTAAAGTCATTTACACAAATCAATTACAGACACAATTTAAAATCGTGTTGTAATGTAAAAGATACTTACGGCATTTGGTCGCATCGTCGTTCGACACAGCTCCATCAGCTTGGCCTGCAGTTCCCTCTGTTTATCTGTCAGCACCCACTGATGGTCGTAGTTGAACCCAACCCCCCAGTAAGGGCGCTTACCCCAGGGTTTCTCTGCGAACATATCCGTGGTGCTTCAGCGCGATCCGACGATCTTTACAAGTGACGCGTTGTGACGAACTAAGTGCTTCTTTATAGTGTCTCTAGCTTGTCACCTGATCTACCGTCTAGGGATCCAGGGTAAAGGTTGTGGGTCGTGCTCTTGGTATCATTTTATTAACATCAAATTTCACAAGAGAAACGGTTCTGACTGAACAATTCAACTGTATCGATATTCTGACATTGCTTATATTCCGCCTCTTCAGGTTACTCTGATTCAGGGGGGGACACTTCTATTGTCCAGTGTGTGAAGCTGCCTCCCCTCATTCAATAAAGGCCCAGTCACAATGTCGGCGATCTGTCGGGGATTAGTTTTGGCCGGGGGTCGTCGTAGAAAATAAAGAATCCTTGAACAATCCTAGCAATAATCCTAATAAAAGTGGAGCAGTCACATTGTCTGAGATTTTTTCAAGGATTTTGACCCGGTTTTGTCGAAAAAACGTGGGATTAGCCTCCGATCGCCTCCGATTACATCTCCGATGATGCACTGCAGCTAGAGCATCTCAAACTTTTAGCGATCCGGTCGGAGGCGCCCTTATATACACGTCGATTTACTACGATTCCACCGTACGATTCGTCGGAGACGATCACATAAAGCGTACGAATCGTCGCAGGGCGCCTCCGATTCAGTCGGAGGGCGCCGGAGACTACTCGCAGACATTGAATCTCAACCTGATTTTCCAATCCCACACAGAATATTGCGACTAGTCTCAGATTATTCGGAGGACGCCTCCGATTAATCGGAGGGCATCGTAGGTCATCGGAGATTGTGTCTGGGATGCCCAAAATGGGTGAAAAATCTTGCGAGCAATCTTAAAATTTAAGGTTCAAAGTTGGGGACTGCGACGGGTGTGGCGATGTCTAAAAAATCTGCGACAGCCCGCAGGCGTCCGGAGAGCGCCTCCGACGGGTGCAAAATCGTGAGATCTGTCTCAAGATTTTGTTCAAATTTCCCGGGTTTTACCCATCCCCGATGCATCGCAACTGATTTGTTACTGGGCCTTAAGCCAACTGTTACGACCACCCATACGCCTATGCTTAACAGTGAAGTCTTTGTTCAAGAGACCGTGCGCTTCGATCGGTTATATACCGTGTGTGTATGTGTGTGTGTGTGTGTGTGTGTGTGTGTGTGAGTCTGTGTGTTTGTGTGTGTTTGATTGCAATTAACGTTCAAGCACCTCTTTGATATATAAGATAAAATACTTCATCACGTTTTATAAAAAGTGGTTTAAAAGTGAAATGTAAAAGCCAATAAAAATAGGCATTTGGTCTGGGTTCGCCGAAAGTATCGTGGTCAAGATTTGAGACAAATGTTACGCTATATGTACAAGGCAATGGAAATGGATTACTGTTACTCGTGGGGTGCCAACCAGTCCCAGCAATAGACGAAGACGGCTGAACACGCCGGGACTACTGTCTGCCTGACGCACCTCACCCCTGTATATTGAATAACACAGACAGCTGTCAGACTTTATGTGCATTATAAAATAAGGTTAATGTATTCATTATGCTGGTTAGAAAACAACACACGTACATTCAGACAGGTGTATATTTACAGATGAGGGTACCTTTATATGGTATATGTAGTTATCAGCACTAAAATTGATACTATGGCTTGGAAAAGGCACCTATGACTATTTTTCCAAACAAATGCTGTATAAATCAACTTAAAGCGAATGGTATTACATGCACCATTTAATGAAGAAACCGTTGTGCTACATACACATTGTAACTGCTGCAAAGACAGAAATAATAATAAACAGTCGGAGCCTCTCCGCTATCAAGTGGTGCCTTATGAATAGTAACCCCCCCCCCCCCCCACACACACACACACACACACAAACACATCAGTGCCACATGTTGGGTGGGCACCGCATTCACCAGACTTGGACCTCCCCAGATATTTATCTGTGGAGGTATCTCAAAGACAATATGTACCAGAACAACCTTACTTGATTGGTGATCTGTGGGGAGCAATCACAGCAAAATTCAGGGATATCTCGAAGTAGGAAAGTGTTTGAGAAATTGACAATTTTTTGCGACATATGCAAGTTTGCATCTTATGACTAGGAGGCCATTTGGGGCATATTTTTAAAGAGAACATAACTTTCGTGTTAAGTGATCAAGATAACTAAAACTTTTGGGAATGCTCATACACATATTGACGTTTATGTCCAGCAAAACTTTGATGGGCCTTTGTCGGATTTAATAAATTTATATGGGCTCTGTTTTTTTTTTTTGTTTTTGTTTTTTTTTTTTTTTGGGGGGGGGGGGTTAAAGTGTCTTACCCTAATATCAGTAAGACGCACCCTGTCGACCTTTTTAACTGGAACCACTGTCCATCTATCCCATTGCATCATCCCAGTGACTGCCACAAAGCGATATCAGGAGAGATTGAGCATCAACAACACCGCATTCTCCAAACCTGAACCCACTCAAACAATTGGTAAACTGAAGACAGCAAGTAATTGACAATTTTTGGCGACGTTTGCAGGTTTGCCCCCAGTGCAGCTTTAGGCCATTTGGAGCATAATTTAAATTATGGATACGTTTTTAGCAAATCGACCTAGATAACTGAAACTTTGGGGAATGATCATACACATACTGAAGGTAAAATCCAACACATTTCTTGACATTTGATGGACCTTCGCAGGATTTAACAACGTTTTTGAGTTCCGTTTTTTTTTCCTTTGGGTCACCTTGCGTTTAATGTTATTATCCCCGGTTACATAGTGTCAAATGTCGTTAACATATGTATATATATTCCATATCAAAAATGTTCACTGAATTTCCTAGCGTTCTGAAAAGAGTCCTGCCTTGGAGTTAGTGAGATTTAAGTATTACCCCCAAATATCCGTTGAATATACGTTTTAGGGAGTGTTCCTACAATCTTATCGTACTAGCTGGATCGATCTTTCTCCTCGGGGATTCTCCCTAAATTGCATTCAGTTTAAGTGGCTGGAATTTAAATGTCTGGCATGCCCCCCTTGTAGCTTAAAGTGCTTGGGTAAAGTCGGGAAAACATGTAGACCATGATGTTGTTTCTGTTGTTCTGCGAAATGTCATGCCAGACAATTTAGCTGAATACATTGACCGCGCCCTACGGAGAACCTATTCTTAAATAGATAGACCCTGCTAGTTCGATAAAATTATGGGAACGCTTTTTAAGATGACAAGAGCCTCCGGCCGTTTCCATGTACATGCTTATGTTAAAATCCAACAAAGTGCGAAAACCAGCCCACTTCAAGTGACACTATGCGGGCCATACGTGGGTCCCTTTACGAATTTTTGTAACCCGTGAAAGCCACTTTTTATTTCCCAAGGCACGTGAGATGTTCATATTATTTTGCCTGATGTGAGAAGCACCCCTTTCCAGTGACTCGTGAATGTGTCTGTGTCTTTTTTATCCTCTGCCCTGCATGAATCTAGTTCATTATACCGGCAATAAATGGTTTTTTGAGGAATTTTGATTCGTATTACATGTACAGTGCCGCCGGAATCTCCCCTTACTTACCCTCCGGGTTGCTGCGGGTTGTGCGGACGGCCTGGCTCGGTAACTATGGAAATAACATTGTCATCCATTCGCTGTTTGGTTTCTGTTAACAATAANATGTTAGCACTAAAATTGATACTATGGCTTGGAAAAGGCACCTATGACTATTTTTCCAAACAAATGCTGTATAAATCAACTTAAAGCGAATGGTATTACATGTACCATTTAATGAAGAAACCGTTGTGCTACATACACATTGTAACTGCTGCAAAGACAGAAATAATAATAAACAGTCGGAGCCTCTCCACTATCAAGTGGTGCCTTATGAATAGTAACCCCCCCCCCCCACACACACACACACAAACACATCAGTGCCACATGTTGGGTGGGCACCGCATTCACCAGACTTGGACCTCCCCAGATTTTTATCTGTGGAGGTATCTCAAAGACAATATGTACCAGAACAACCTTACTTGATTGGTGATCTGTGGGGAGCAATCACAGCAAAATTCAGGGAAATCTCGAAGTAGAAAAGTGTTTGAGAAATTGACATTTTTTTGCGACATATGCAAGTTTGCATCTTATGACTAGGAGGCCATTTGGGGCATATTTTTAAAGAGAACATGACTTTCGTGTTAAGCGATCAAGATAACTAAAACTTTGGGGAATGCTCATACACATATTGACGTTTATGTCCAGCAAAACTTTGATGGGCCTTTGTCAGATTTAATAAATGTATGGGCTCTGTTTTTTTTTTTTCTTTTTCTTTTTTTTTTTTTTTTTTTTTTTTTTTTTTTGGGGGGGGGGGGTATCACCCTGTATGTTAAAGTGTCTTACCCTAATATCAGTAAGACGCACCCTGTCGACCTTTTTAACTGGAACCACTGTCCATCTATCCCATTGCATCATCCCAGTGACTGCCACAAAGCGATATCAGGAGAGATTGAGCAGCAATAATTATGACATTGAGTGGACACCGCATTCTCCAAACCTGAACCCACTCAAACAGTTGGTTAACTGAAGACAGCAAGTAATTGACAATTTTTGGCGACGTTTGCAGGTTTGCCCGCAATGCAGCGTTAAGCCATTTGGAGCATAATTTAAAATATGGATAAGTTTTTAGCAAATCGACCGAGATAACTGAAACTTTGGGGAATGATCATACACATACTGAAGGTAAACTCCAACACATTTCTTGACATTTGATGGACCTTCGTAGGATTTAAGTTTTTGAGTTCCGTTTTTTTCCTTTGGGTCACCTTGCATTTAATGTTATTATCCCCGGTTACATAGTGCCAAATGTCGTTAACATATGTATATATATTCCATATCAACAATGTTCACTGAATTTCCTAGCGTTTTGAAAAGTGTCCTGCCTTGGAGTTAGTGAGGTTTAAGTATTACCCCCAAATATCCGTTGAATATACGTTTTAGGTAGTGTTCCTACAATCATATCGTACTAGCTGGATCGACCTTTCTCCTCGGGGATTCTCCCTAATTTGCATTCAGTTTAAATGGCTGGAATTTAAATGTCTGGCATGCCCCCCTTGTAGCTTAAAGTGCTTGGGTAAAGTCGGGAAAACATGTGGTCCATGATGTTGTTCCTGTTGTTCTGCGAAATGTCATGCCAGACAATTTAGCTGAATACATTGACCGCGCCTTACGGAGAACCTCCTCTGAGATAGACCCTGCTAGTTCGATAAAATATTGGGAAGACTTTTTAAGATGACAAGAGCCTCCGGCCGTTTCCATGTACATGCTTATGTTAAAATCCAACAAAAGGCGAAAAACCAGCCCACTTCAAGTGACACTATGCGGGCCATACGTCGGTCCCTTTACGTATTTTTGTAACCCGTGAAATCCACTTTTTATTTCCCAAGGCACGTGAGACGTTCATATTATTTTGCCTGATGTGAGGAGCACCCCTTTCCAGTGACTCGTGAATGTGTCTTTTTTATCCTCTGCCCTGCATGAATCGAGTTCATTATACCGGCAATAAATGGTTTTTTGAGGAATTTTGATTCGTATTACATGTACCAGGAGTGAGATATGAATAAAGTTGTAATTACTATGATTTGTGAGATTTATGGATTTAATTTTCTGTGAACATGTGATTACAACCCCTCCAGTGGGACTGTCTCATACGGTAAACTTATCACACCTTTAACACCACCGTAGCGTCTGTCACACGACCCACAGCCTTGACTCTGGATTCCTAGAAGGTAGATCAGGTGATAAGCTAGGGACACTATAAAGAAGCACTTAGTTNTCGATAGCAATCTCTATACATCAGCTATAATAGAAACCTTAAGAGAGGCAATTAAGAAGGGGCAGACCGTGTTCGTTAAACCGACTAATTTGGGTGTCCGATAAGGATTGCTTGGGGATTCCCCTACCCTGTAATTATCATACGGCCTCTATTGTTCGACCATATGGGGCAGGGATGGGAAACCATACGGCCATTTGGTAAGGGGAGATTCCGGCGGCACTGTACCAGGAGAGATATATGAATAAAGTTGTAATTACTATGATTTGTGAGATTTATGAATTTAATTTTCTGTGAACATGTGATTACAACCCCTCCAATGGGATTGTCTCATACGGTAAACTTATCACACCTTTAACACCACCGTAGCGTCTGTCACACGACCCACAGCCTTGACACTGGATTCCTAGAAGGTAGATCAGGTGATAAGCTAGATACACTATAAAGAAGCACTTATTTCGTCACAACTCGTCACTTATAAAGATCGTCGGATCTTACTTAAGCACCATGGATATGTTTGCAGAGAAACCCTGGGGTAAGCGACCTTACTGGGGGATTGGGTTCAACTACGACCATCAGTGGGTGCTGACAGATAAACAGAGGGAACTGCAGGCCAAGCTGATGGAGCTGTGCCGAACGACGATGCGACCAAATGCCGTAAGTGTCTTTTACATTTCAACACGAATTTAAATTGTGTCTGTAATTCATTTGTTTAAATGGCTTTAATCTAAACCATTTGTGATGTAAAACAACAAAGTGATACTGTAATTTTTTTAAAAAATTATAAAGAGCCCATACTACATTCAATAGCGCGAGACTACATTCAAAAGAGTTTTTAATATAGCATCATACAAAGCACGAGTGAGTCGAGCATACAAATGACATTACATCACGCTGTAATGTCAAAGTTGCAGGCGAAGTTGTGTGTTATTTAAATTCCATGCAGGTGTATCAATTGTCTTTTTATTTTAATGCCATATATCCATTGTAGCTGACTCTTAGATGTCCAAATCCAGGTTTATGAATTAGTTATGTACTAACCCAGCAGACAAACGACAATGATTCACCGTTGAATCAACGTTAATTTTGGTGGATCAACGTTGAATCAACGTAGAATCAATGTCGTTTGCCTGCTGGGAATGCTCTTATTATTATTCATCTTTTCTTTTCTATTTTCATTTTGTCCGGTTTTTCTAATGATAGAGTGAATTTTAACGCGAATTTTCGCTGTCTGTGGTAGGAACCAATTCGATAAGGGTGTAATCCTTATCCTTATCTTGATCGTATGGTTTCAAAGCAATATCGTGTCTGTATGCACAGTGCATATGGAATCATATTAACAGTACAGATAACTACATGTACATCACTAAGCCCAGGAGATACACCCCTTACTTTTACTTGCTGAGCACTGCTATATATATATATATATATATATATATATATATATATATATATATATAATTCTCAAGTCTCATCACTGAATTTACACGTTGTAATCGACCAGGTAAGATATGACGAGACATATGAATTCCCAAGAGAAAACTTGAACGCCATGGCGGAGCTGGGGCTGCTGGGATTGATTGTACCGAAGGACCTCGGCGGGCTGGGTGAGAACCACGTGTGTGCCGCCATGGTGGTGGAGACTATTGCACGTTATGGATGTCCCAGTACTGCTATGGTTTACTGTAAGTTACGTCATCTATATGCCGGAAACGCATTTTAGTTGATAAAATAAATTGGAATATCGCCAATTTCTTTTTTTTTTTGTCTGGGGCAATGAAATGCAAAAAAAAAAAAAAAAAAAGAAAGAAGAAAAGATATATCCCGCACGAAAACGCATAGATACTCCAGCGCAGTAGACTACTGCAATCATACTGCAAACATGCCTCAAATCTGCTTCGATGTGGGAGCTAATTAGCATATTTGAAACATGCTTCTATCATGCTGCTAACCTACTGCATTAATGCTCCTCTCTGTACAAATTTATGTACTTGTTTGGAGTAGAATTGCAGTAGGCTATACTGCATTTCTACTGCAAATATGATCCACACCACTACTGCGTTAATGCTTCTTTGCTACTTCGATACTACTGCATTTTCGTGCGCGGATATTCTTCAGAATTAGTATCCATTATCAACTTTAGTATTGTTCTCCAGAATTTTTTTTACCTTTATAAAACATTGGAAAAATGACTTTAAAAACAACCTCTTATCAAAATTATTAACTCGTTGGAACCCTAGAACAACATTTTAGCTGCCTCTTTCATTTTACATTGGATGCCGATATGCCATTTTAGGTATGCACGTTGAAGCAGTGGGAAGTCTCCTACTCCGTTACCATAACAACGAACTCATCAAAAGTGTCATCCGACGTCTGGACAAAGACAAGCTGGTGGGGACTGTGTCTGCTAGTGATCCCGCTACAGGTAAAAACGCAGAGCGAGGTATATCGATTTATTAATCTCCCAATTCAAGTATTTATTTAGTTAATTAATTAATGTATTTAGTTAATTAATTATTTATTTAATTAATTAATTAATTATTTTTGGGGACTACACACATGATAAAATAGGTTTTGTTTAATGTTTCATTCGTTAAAAGAGTCATAGCTGTGCGACTTTCATTTTTTGGTTTTTTATATTATCTACCCCGCCTTTTTATAACACCTATAATTTGCCATACAATTGATGTGGTACAGAACATCAGTAATATCTGAATGATATAGACAAAAAAGCAACTGAAGATTTAGTCTTTCTTTATTGGCATTATAACCCGCACGAAAATGCAGTAGTATCGAAGTAGCAAAGAAACATTAACGCAGTAGTGGTGTGGAGCATATTTGCAGTAGCCTACTGCAATTCTACTCCAAAAAGTACACATGTTTGTACAGAGAGGAGCATTAATGCAGTAGATTAGGGGCATAATAGAAGCATGTTTCAAATATGCTAATTAGCTTCCATACCGAAGCAGATTTGAGACATGTTTGCAGTATGATTGCAGTAGTCTACTGCGGTTTGCAGTATGATTGCAGTAATCTACTGCGCTGGAGTATCTACTGCGTTTTCGTGCGGGTATACGTGACATATATACTTATGATATCTCCTAGGTGGACATTTTTGGTACCCACTGTCCTCTAAGAACCGGTATACCAAGGATGGCAGGTTCCAGATGTTAAAGTACGCCTCCTGGACAACCAGCGCCGGATTTGCAGACTTCTACGTCGTCCAAACCACTAGCCCGGGCTTTGGCGGCGACTACTCCGACCTCTCCATATTTCTACTGTTCCAGGTTGGTATAGTTCAAATTCCAAACTTGACAGTAATATTTGTCCGGAATTTGAAAATATATCATTTGATTTATCACAAACCAATATTAATAGGTGGTGAAAGAACACGATTATGTCTATTTGTCTTCACAAATTTTTTTTGTTTGTTTTGGTTTTTTGAAAATGCATAATTCACACGTGCACTAAAACAATGTTTTACGGCAGCTAATACGATCGATATACACATGTTATCATGTAAAATATGCAAAAAAGCACAGTCTCTGTTGAATAATTTATTCATTGTGCTAACTCATCAAACCACAGCCTTTACCCATTACATAAAATGTTACCTTTAAACTATAGGACGAGGTTCGTGCCCATGCAGACGACTGGAAATCCCTAGGTCTCCGTGGTAACCAGTCTGGCGCACTTATAACAGAGGGCTTGCTTAGTCAAGACAGGCAGGTTGGAGAACTCGGTACGTCAGACATTCATTTTTGTGAGAAATTGCATAATACATGCACCATTCTTCTCAATCGGATGTATTAAGAATAAATAAGGGCGAAATGTAACGTCCCATTCATGAATCTAAATTCCGCCCCTTATAATTTAATTTCTTTTTGACATTTTAACTCACACATGATCGAGCGTCAGTCATTTATAGAGCTGACATAAATTGTACAGGGGCATTCAACGCTTCCCCCCCTTAATCTTCATGGTATATATGTACGTTAACCGAAATCGTTGACAAAAATTTAAGTTATAAGTTTCTTAAGTTATCAGTTTCTAAATTTTAAGTGTCTCACCTAATGGCAAAGATGAGAAATTAAGAACTTAATATAATAATCATTATTTTCGAACGGTCTTAGATAGGGGATGTATTGATTAAGAGAGGATTTGCTTATTTAATTTCTATATAATACAGGTACACCCATTATGTGGCTTCATTTAAAGATCTCTAGTGGGACATTTTCAACATTTTCTGGTGTAAGTTCTGGGTGGAATACAATTTTTGAGTCATCTCTTTCATTAATTGTACAGGTGAAGGTGCAGCTATAAACGATGAAATTTTCGACCCGTGGTTCTTGGTACTGACTGCCTCTTGTTGGAACGGTATAGCCTTTGGTTGTATCGATGTTGCTTGTAAACATGCCACGGAGAAGGACCACGCTGACACCGGACTCCGAGTTTGCGACTATCCCACAATCCAGGTACGATGACGTAATCTGCACGTGTTTCTGAATTCACGTGCGTTTACAGTTGAATACTCAGATTCGAGTGATCCTCCGTAGGACTATGTATGGGGCAACTTAAATATCGTCCTCTTGCGATTTTGATGTAGATTTTCCATATTTTTAGACAACGCAAAATATCATCACCCGTGTTGGTCAGTAAAGATGAAGTCTTCAGTCTTCGACGCTGTCTTTGTCCTGTTGGGCTAAAATTTAAGTCAACTGGAATAAGCACGCAAAAGCTACATAAGTAAAATGCAATATTAATTACTTTTTCACCTAACAAGGTACAGGAAACGTGAGCGAGATTTGTGAGATTGGTAAACAGTTTATATGTAAGGCAAAATATTAATAATAAATAATAATAATAATAAATTTATTTAAAGTCTAAAATCCATTTAAAATGTTCAGTAGACTTAACATAAAATATCATAAATAATACTACATAAAATATCATAAATAAAATCTAGGTAAAACAGCCATTATTCCATACAATTAAATGCAATTAATACAAGATTTATACAACCAATTAACAGTTAATCAAAATATTTCCTAAAAAGGTATGTTTTGAGTTCTTTTTTAAAATGTTTGGTAGACTGAATTGCTCGGATTTCCAGCGGTAATAGATTCCATTCCTTTGGACCTTCATCTTTAAAAGATATATCACCGTAGGTTTATAATCGCATTTTTATTGGGTTGAGTAGCAATTGGTCTACTTTTATTCCCAACTACACGGTATAATAATTGTTATACAATGTACTGAAGGGATAAACATCCGTTGATAAAGATACGTCGATTGAATGATGTCATTTGAAAGTCTAGAGGCTGCTTTGTACTCTATAACTCATCTTTGGGATATTTTATTGTGCTACTAAAGTATATTGTTGGGGCACTACCAGTACTTCCTGACCTGCCAAGTGTATTTCTCAACGACAATTATGATTTACTCTATTCTAGGACTACTTTGGAGAGTGCATCATAGACACAAATGCTTGCCGAGCCTTTGTTTTCAATGTGGCTCATGGAATGGATTTGGCAACAAATAATAATGATTGGACCATCCACAGTGACCTCAAGGTCATGCCAAGGTGAGAAGGTTAAAGTGAGGCTTAGACAAGTACTATGTGTGTGTGCAATAACCTGTCCTACTACATGGAATCTATGTAAATATAATAAGAATATCATCTCAATGTTGAAAATGTTTACACTTTTTTTCCATCTCAATCGCTTAAAATGAATATATTCTGGAAAGAGCTGAAATTGTTAAGGCCTATTTTTATTCCCAACTAAACGATATAATACTAAAACATGGTGCCTATAATTCAGAACAGACTTCCTGCACTGGGGCTGGCAGATAAAGTTTGCAGCGGCCAAAAATGTCGGACATGTTTCCGATGTAATGCTTCACGCCTGCGGTGGTTCTGGATACAAAACAGAATTGGGTGAGATTCAGTTCGAAATTAACAACATACACGAGCTTTGCCTGAGCAAAATGTCTCCTTTGGAAAGATGGCCATCGTTTAAATCCACCTAAACGTGGATGACAAGAATGAAGTCTTTTCAGATTGAGAAGGACATGGTAGGCATTCCTGTTTGATTCAACAGACTGGCTGAATTATACCCAATGCGATTAAACTACCAACCTTTGAACTACACTGTAACTACCTATGTTAGGTCACATATAAAATTAATGACACGACTCTTCATTGACTTATTGCAGGCATTGAGCGTCTTCTCCGAGACGCTAAGGCCGGCTGGGTGATGGGTCCGAGCAATGAGGTCACACGGCAGTGGGTAGGAACCACGGCTCTCATGGGTATGGAGCAGCTGGATTACTGGTAGGTTGAGTTGATTTGCCAACCCATAACACCAGGGGCTGGTTACATAAAGAACCTGCAACCAAAACTTGGCTTTAACATAAAAATCAAAATCTTGCGTACGCAATGTACTACATGTAGTTTTGTCTCAAATTGAAAGATTAATGTGGTCCATTTAAAAGAAATATGTCACTAGTATCATAAATAGTAAGAAATGACTAATGTTTTAGACCATTAGCAACTTAATTTTGTTGACCCAACATCTTTGGTGTTCGGTTCGTTTGTGCCACCAATCACAGTTTGAATTGAAACAAGACAGTTATGAGGAAAGTTGGCAACTCTCTTTCTTTCAAATAAAAGCTACTGCTTTTGATTCCATTAAAATAAACATTCATACATTTTTTAATTTAATCTATAGGTTACAGAGAGCAAACAAGCGCCTTCTTAACTACGAGTTAAAGAAGCTGAAACCGGAAGTAAAGAGGGAGCTTGCGCACAAAATGCTGAAGGAGTGTGAGCAAGAGCTGGGCAAAGACAGCGGCACTGCGCCGAACCAAGATACTGACTTCGACGACCCTTTCTCCACATCTGCCGCCCTGCCTCTTGGCCCTTTCAAAGACGCCGCGGGTAAAGTCCACCTCGCTGCTTTAAACGCCGATACGTTTACCACCCTAAAGCTAACAGAGGTTATCCAAGAAGCAGACAAAGTCCAGAGACTAAAATTCGCTCTGCCTGACCCAGACGCCCACTCAGGTTGTCTGCCCGGTCAGTATGTTCAAGCACGTGTCAATGTTGGCGGGAAATTCCACGAGCGTTATCTGTCGCCCATGAGTGCTCCCAGTGCGTTTGGTGTGATTGAGTTCGGGCTGCGCTTGGAGACGCATGGCGCGTTCTCCCTCGCTGTTAAGAATATGAAAATCGGTAGGTGCACTTATCTTTTCTTATAGGACATAAAACTGAAAGTAACATTATTGTTCATCTAACATAATAGTTAACATATTGGATTACGATGTCTTAATTATAATGAAAGTGACTCATCAACTGATATGTATATGGTTAAACATCAATACTCCCTATTTACTTTTCTTAAGCATGTGGATCGCTGCTCATTTGCACCATAAACCTGAATATTAATGATGTTGATTTACTGAAACAAATGCCATGATATTCGTTCTTTTTTTAATTTTTCTATTGACAGGCAGAGAAAGTCAGACGCTATATTTTGAAAACGTGTGTTATGTTTTTATGCAGTGGAAACAACTAACAAAATACAATATACACTTACCTTATTTCAGGAGACACTCTGGAATGCCGAGGTCCATGTGGAGGTTTTGAATATTCCGCGGGAAAACTGGATACTTTGACCATGATAGCCACCGGAGTCGGAGCCACGCCTGCCATACAACTTATCCGCAGCATCGCCAATGACCCCTCTGACACAACCAAGGTCAAGTTCTTCTACCACGCCAAGACGCCGGAGCAGCTGCTGTGCCTTGAGGAGCTTACAGCATTTGGGAAACGCGACAGTCGTTTTGATTTCACCTTCTGCGTTAGCGAGTGTGACGATTCTTGGACCGGTTCCGAGGGTCTTATCGACGCCAGCACCCTGAAACCGTTCCTGCCACCCGCCAACGGCAAGACCAACAAGACCATCATCTCCACCGGTCCAGCAGTCGTAATCACTACCCTGTCCGCCCTACATGAGCTTGGATACAAGAGCGACGACATCTACATCTATGGACCGTTTGGAGTCGAGCTGATACGTGCCGTGTATGGCCAAAAAGCCAAACTTGCTACGCATTTGCCCTGCTAGACTGCATGTTAATTATTGCACTGATACAAAACTGAGTGCCCGAATTTGGTCTTCACCTTATGACCCTAAACTATGTCTACGCCAACCCAGGTTATATTCATACTTGTCTTCTAAAACAAACATTGGCTTAAATATTAACCGCATTTTTGCATGATTTGTTATATAAATGAAGTACTTCTAATTATCTCACGCCTTTTTTGTTAAACGGGATCCCAGGAGTGAACTTAAACCTTCAATGAGACTTGGACAGTTGCAATTTGAATTTAAGATCACTAGAGTAAAAACATTTCGGTGGAGTCAATCAAGTAAAATTGCCTCCATTCAAAATATACTGGATATGTTATTTCCCAGATGAAGATGCTCTAGTTTATGGAGACTTTATACAGATATCAACATATTGGAGGTAAACAACAATGGCAATATTAGCCGTTGATTGAAGAAAAATCATTACTTTATTCTTGTAACGTAACACAGCGAATGAAATTATCTTACAAGTATTTTCAGATCTGCGTAAACTCCACAAGAGCTTGGTTTACAACTTGTTATGGCTTCATGCAACCCTATGAAATGTTTACATTCATATTGAGGAGGCATCAATTTGGTACTGTGACAGGAGTGGTAGTCCTTGGGAATAGATGTGTGGGGTCCCATACGTTTTAACGTTAAAACTACAGGTTAAGGTTAATTGGAGTATGGGGTTAGTATATGGGACGAATATCAACTGGACAAAGTAATGGGTGGAACTATGGTTCCAAGCGAACTAGCATTCCTGCCACACCGTTGTGACGAAACAGAGAGGCTTCAAAACAGAGAATGCACTGCCCATATAATTATACAGTTTAGAGTTAACCTGACGGAAGTGGGTCAAAATCTAGGGCGTGACTTGCCTGTACAAATTACTGGGAACCAGACTCTCTATCATGGGGGAATCTCTGTCACGTCCGTCATACCTGTGACAACCACATAAGAACACACTTTACTGCATGTCACTTATATCATTATAAACATTAGTGAAGGTCGCTTATAGCAATTATGTAACAGCATGAAGGTATTCTCAATTAACAGCAAACCGTAGGTTTGGGAATGGTGTAGAGTAAACAAAGGGAAATAAAACAATAATGAAAAGCCACCCTGCAGTCCTTGTCAATTTTAAAATTGAAACGTCCAAATGACCAACAGGCTAATATAATAAAGGAAAAAAAAACACTCCATTAAAAATAACAAAGAGTGTAATCGGGTGTGGTGTTTTAAGACAGATATTATCTTTTATATCATCTAATAATCATACATTCAAAGATACATGATATGATATAATGCAGCACTCTGCATATAAAAATACAGCAATCACAACAATGGAACAATTTCACCCTTCGGCGTAATTACTGTCGGTGGGGATACACATTTCTTTAAAATAAACCCTATTTAGTCTATATAAATCATGTAACAAAAGACATTTATATGGAAACTTGCACTCACGCAATCACACATACACATGCTTACACAGGAAAACCCACTGTGTCTGCTGACACACGTACCTGTAAACATCACACCCTCCTACACACACTTACACATGTGGAACAGATCTAAAATATACCTCAACTGGATATCCCCTAGTAAAATGAAGGGTTTGCAGCAGTATCATATCTATTTGTTGGAATATAAGGATGGTTCCATCACTACCTTACTAGACACAACTTAGTTTGCGGAAACGAATTTGCATGAGTTTGAATGAACAGTTTTATTGCTGCTAATTTGTTGCCATATTGTTGTGAATTTGCTGCACATTTGCAAGGAATTACATATTGAAAGAAATCTTTAATTCGATTTCATTCATCATTTTCACAAATACGATATTAAACATTCCCCTTGAACATGTTTCATGATGTCTAAGACATATACTTCTCAAAAATAGTAAGGGGACACTTAGATACAGGAATAGCAGACACGTGGTCAGGGAAATCAAGTCATGATTGTAGATTATTTATGAAATATACATGCAGTGGCTTACATTAACGTGCCAATTCATTAGACATATACCAATAAACTCTTGAATCTACGAACAAATAGAAAAATGAACAAATATGTTATCTTTTGATGAAAATGATAAATGGAATAGAATAAGTTAAGGATAAGTGAGTGTGTGGGTATGTAGACTGTTTTCAAAACAAACAAAAACAAAAGTATTTTATTAACGGAGATCTTAAACATGTTATAGATTACACACGTAGATATATATATATATATATATATATATATATATAAAAGGTAAAGCGAAGTATGAGTACTTCGCCCTGCAGGTCTGGGTGAACAATGTATGGAATTGGAAACCCCAGCATTCCTATAGTTTGACGAGGACATATTTTTCATAAAATATGCCATCGTTGCTTGAAATACAGGTACCTCACTAAACTGGCAGTGGTGCGGTCCGAAAACGAAAAAAGGTTACTGCAAAAAGGCATTTTCTTTTCATCATCCTATCCTATCAAACTGATGCATGGAGACAATAAAACTCCCCCACTAGATGAGAGTAACTATAGATGCTGTCATAGCCATTTGTTAGACTATAGACAAGGTTCAGTAGATACCTGACTAGAAACAAACATAATTACACAAGGCAACACTAAAATTGTTTTTTAATTTCGTCAACTTTTTGTGTGGGCTTTATTTGAAACATCAGTGTTCAAACCCGTTTTATTTAACAACAATATAGATGTTCTCCAGGGGGCATCTTTTTGATTATGTAAAGGCAATATATTTCAAAATGATATAACTGTTAATCTATTTAACTTTTACTGCAGCCGTAGTAAAAACCATTTGTTTTCTGTTGTCTGTAGTTATGGCCTGCTCCTGCCCAACTTATTCTCATGGCCGACATATATGTATGTATTTGCACATATAATAAAAATTACACGTAAAATTAGTCAGCTAAAATTCAAGAACATAAAAACAGCTGTATAAGATACTTTGTAAAGTTTTCAGTATTTTCGCTCTCCCTTCTCTCTTTCTCTCTCCCTCGAAATTGAAGTCTTGATCTTAGTCTGTTGTATCCGTGGCCGAATTAACCAGAGAAGTAACCTCGCAGACCCTCCATCTGTTCCTCTCTACATGGTACAGTGGTGTTACCGAGATCACTTACGGGGATGATGGCGTTATTGACTGCCGAGCTTTTCATCTGATCACGCACCTGGAGATGTAGGAAAATTACAGTTTTATTCTTGTGATCATTCATAAGCCTCAAAAAGCAAAATTTTCAATTAAAAAAATATATACGACAAACAATGGGTTTGTGCGGGTGCCATCTTTTAATGGAAACTATACTTACAGCATGCAGCTTACCAAGGTTGTGATTAATTCCACGTTTGATTTTTGCAGTGATGCAATACAAGAATAACTGTCACCAAAGAGCCATTTTGGTTTTGATGTAACCACACAGGGATAGGTTAACATAAAGTTAATCGTGATGAAACAATGCTGTCGTAGGCTAATCTTAAATCAGTCCTGACGAAACCACACAGTAGTAGGCTAATCTTAAGTCAGTCCTGAGGAAACCACAAAATAGTAGGCTAATCTTAAGTCAGTCCTGACGAAACCACACAGTAGTAGGCTAATCTTAAGTCAGTCCTGATGAAACCAAACAGTAGTATGTTTTTCTTAAGTCAATCCTAATAAACCACACAGTGGTAGGTTTTTCTTAAGTCAGTCCTAATAAACCACGCAGTAGTAGGTTTTTCTTAAGTCAGTCCTAATAAACTACACAGTAGTAGGTTTTTCTTAAGTCAGTCCTAATAAACTACACAGTAGTAGATTTTTCTTAAGTCAATCCTAATAAACCAAACAGTAGTAGGTTTTTCTTAAGTCCATCCTAATAAACCACACAGTAGTAGGTTTTTTCTTAAGTCAGTCCTAATAAACCACGCAGTAGTAGGTTTTTCTTAAGTCAATCCTAATAAAACCACGCAGTAGTAGGTTTTTCTTAAGTCAGTCCTAATAAACCACACAGTAGTAGGTTTTTCTTAAGACAGTCCTAATAAACCACACAGTAGTAGGTTTTTCTTAAGTCAATCCTAGTAAAACCACACAGTAGTAGGTTTTTCTTAAGTCAATCCTAATAAACCACACAGTAGTAGGTTTTTCTTAAGTCAATCCTAGTAAAACCACACAGTAGTAGGTTTTTCTTAAGTCAATCCTAATAAACCACACAGTAGTAAATTGAAGTAAAGGTCATCTTAATGTAACCAAACCTTCAACATGTAGTAAGCAAGGCACATTAGCACTGAAATCAAAAATCGTAATATTTATTCTAGCAATGGTGATTCTGGTTGGGATGGGAGAGAGGGAGGGGATCGAGTGCCTGCCCCCCCCCCCCCACCCCCCCAAGTCAAGTCAGCCTCCCTTCCATTCCCAACTCCAAATCAGAGGGATTCCATGACACAAATTAAATTTTAATCCTACGCTCCTCCGCTTAAAAAAGATATTGTGCCCGCCAGTGTTCTAATCTATTAAATCAAATTAATTATTTTGGTAAAAATCATTAGATCCAATAGCGTACCCCTTCAACTTCTCTGAACACTCTGATCAAGTTCTCTCCCACCAGTTTCTTCAGTTGTGTTTCTGTCCAGCCATCAGCGGCCAGCGCAGCCAATAGGACCGGGTACTTGGACACGTCTTCCAGACCCACAGGAGCACTGGTGTGAAGGGAAAGGAAAGCCAGTATATTATACACTGGTAACCCAATCAACACATAACGTTAGTATAACGTTACTATAACTTTAATTTAACAAAAAAGGGTAACGTTATGATAACGTTCTGTGTTTGCCGGGAAGATTTTTATAATATGACGTTCCCCATATATTAAAACTGTCATGTTTTGTAAGAAGAAATTTAAACTTACTTGTACATGTACTTCAGCTAGCCTAAAGTATATACCGTTATTTTAACTGTTAAGTAACGCACTTGTGAACGTTGGAGAAATAATAATAAGAAAATTGTTAGAAATGAAAAATCATTGGAAAGGGACACGAATTTCTGTATCCACACGGTCGTGATGTTAATGTTATTTATACAGTACCATCACGGCACCAAATCAGGCATTTCTGCTTATTGTTGTCATACTAAACAAAAAGAGGTGGAAAGCAATACGGAACCTCGGTATCCCGTCGTAGTCAGCACCAATACCAATGTAGTCTTCTCCGATCAAGGTCTTGATATGGTTGAAATGGTCTAAGTTTAAATACGTCATGGATTAGAAATGAGAAACTTGGCCATTGCTAAATTAATCATATTAAATATCAAAGCTGAGAAAGTTATTGATATTCTAGCATTTAGGATGATATCGTTTTAAATAAGTCATGTTATTTGTACTGTGAAATGCAGACATTGCTAAATTGATATGTCATTTCAAGTCAAAATGACTTAAGGCGTCATGCCTGTACTTATAGATCATTTGTATCCAACGTCAAAATTATTTCTATATTAAGTGATGGAAATTCATATTATAAATCCGTATAAATGTGGATGCTATTTAAATAAAATGAATTACAGTATTATGTTGACACTCACCCACTACTTGCTGTAAGGTTGTTGTTGTTTGGTTGCTAGGGTAACAGTTGATAACAGCGGGATAGAAATTCACCATAATGATTCCATTGTTGGTTTTCTGAAATGGGTATGATATTCTATTTTGACATATTTTAATTAAGTGCACTTGCAAACAGCACCGTCATAACTATTTTATCTTCTCTGTCACACTCACTAATTTGTCTCTGAAATCACGCGCGACATTTTGTCTTCTCTAACACATTCACAACTTTCTCCCTACTACCAGGCCCATCATTTAGCATTCTATGTTATTACCAGCTGGCCTTCTCTGGCACCCTCGCTACTTTGTATCCTCACCATTTTGACCTTTTCTAACACACTCACCATCTTAATTCCTCTACCACACTCGCCATTTTAACGTCTCTACCGCACTCGCCTTTTTGTTTTATTAGCCACAATCACCATTTATAACTTCTACCGCTCTCCCTACTCTCTTCCCAATGTACGAGCACCGATTTATTCAAGTCCCGACCCTCACCAACTTGCGCAGGACGTCATCCTGCACGTTCCGCGGGTGGTTGCACAGCGAATAAGCAGAAGAATGACTGAATATCACAGGTGCTTGAGAAACTCGAAGGACGTCTTCCATTGTTGCCTTGGAAACGTGGGATATATCCACCAACATGCCTATGCGGTTCATCTCCAAGATGACTTTCTGGAAATTATTAATAATAATAATAATAATAATAATAATAATAATAATAATAATAATAATAATAATAATATCCTTTTGTGGGATTTGGTTGTGGTCGATAAGTCGTTTTGAAGAATTCATAAAAGTGATGTCGAGCTTGAGGTAGTATTTAAATTAAAGGAACATTCAGCCAGAGGTACTGGATTAATTGAGGATGTAGATTATGTCCCATTTATAGTTCTTTGTATTATGGTTCTGTTGTCCGAAACTGAAGCAGCGTTCAGACAATTACCAAGGATATTCCAAACTGACAATTTGGCAGACCTGCTACATGTATCTGTCTTATGTGGTATGATGACGTCACTCAGGGCTATTTCCGGTCCCAAATATTCAATTGGACACATGTAAAATAGGCGGTGTATACAGCTAATGCAAGTCAAAATTGATTTAAGATTAATATATTTATATCATAAAAGGCAAAAAAGTGGTTTCTACATGCATCATATACAATTACCTCTCCCCATTGTGAGAGCCCGTTACTTTGCGGTGGCTGGTAACTAGCATGGTCTACTGGCCAGTCCGACCGGAAGTTGTCCGACCTGAAATCGTCAGTATAGCAACATGAATAAATACCACAATTAAGGAATCGAGAAAAACCCAACATATTTAAACAATCAAGAAATCGAGAAAAGCCCAAAATATACAAATTCTTTTATCCCCCATTGCATAATCAGTTGTCCTCGTTTCTTGTTTGATATTATTAAGATTATCCTTGTGCTTTCGCCAAGTAATAAAATATTGATCCACCAGTGATATTTTTTTTCAATCATTAAACAGTACTTATCTTAACTAATTCCTTACCAAGGGGTGTGACAGTTATGTGTTAACGTCATGTATCGGACGCCGAGACTGTAAAACATTCTCAGTATTCCCAAGCTGCTGTCGATCATGTGACCACCTTCTAGACCAATCAGACTGCCTATTTTACCAGCATTGAACGCATTCATAATTCCTGAAAATGTTAACGAAATATGCAAAATACCCACTCAGTGTTCTGTTTCATTAGGTGGTTTACAAAGGGTGATTCACTGGAAACAGGACGGTAGCACATGGTGTCTCAGTAAACAAAGCAGATGAATTTCAGGGGCAGCGCGGGTTTTTTCTTCTCATTTTGGAGGGGGTTTTATAGACAGCTGTAATCAGACAGCACGAAGAGCGAATGATGGGTGCACAGCAGGATCATAAAGGGGGATTTGCAGTCAAGCGCTTACTGGTATTTTGAATTCCCACTACTTACCATCAGCAGATGTCACGAACTGAAACGTGTCAGGATATTGGTTGACGAATCTCATAATGACGTCCATCTGCTCTAGAGCGTACCTTACAGCGTCTTTATACTGGGACGAGCATTGGCCATAACACGCCCAAAACTGAAAGAAACCGGACGTTAATACTGACAGAACAAATATTGTGCTAAGGATGGACAAGGACTAAAACACTCGAACACTGAGCGAGGGAAATATAAAATATTAGACGAGGACACTCTTATTACATGGTCAGGCACTGGAGTGGAAAATCAGCTACGTTTTATTGTACTTGTACAAAAATGTAATATGCTTGTTGCACAGATTTTGGGGATGGAAAGGGGGAATGAGTGCCCATACTTGGACCACTGATTAAACTTTGAAGCGAAAAATGTCGCGTCTAGGTTTTTTTTCTCCACGCAAGGAATTCATAGGGTCCGTTCACAATGCATGTTGTTGATCTAGCTAATGCACATTAAGTCCACGGGGATTCTCGCTGAATGCAATCAGATTAACACAATAACATGTATCCTCTTGTTCCCAATGTACTTGTATAATCACCAGTTTTTCTATATTTTACTCAACACCAGGAGTAGACGTGTTAGTCAGTTTATCTTATTGCATTCTGCGAAAGTCCACGAGGAGATGGTGCGCATTAATTACGTCAATAAAATTCATTGTGAATGCGGACCCATTCTTTCATCCTTTACTCGACCCCCTCAGCAAACAACATGAGCCGCTTGTGAACGACTACTTTACTAGGTTGTCAGTAGGACGAAATCTTTAACCACTTATGTAAATGTACCAAAGGTTTACACAATTTGTCCTGAATATTTCTTAAAGGACCCGTGTTTGCAAACAATACTTCAACAATCAATTTCAAACAACTTACCTGAGCCCCAACTTTCCCAGACCGGAGACGCGGGATGTCTGTCTGTGGAATTTTAAAGGTGGTTTCAGTTAATCTCTGTCCAAGATTCACACTTTCCACTTGGTTGTCCATGAAAACCCTGTACTTGATAGGGAGGTCATTGTGGCTGGGAGAAGAAGAAAACTTGTCACCATGCTATAAAAGTTGTCCCTTCCTTGCATGCAGTACATACATCACAGTATAGTTTTCACTGTACATACCGTACCATGAAGTATTTGGTATACGCCCCATGTGTATGCGCCTTCTTATTTTATATCCATACAATTGACAGACTTTTCCATAAAGAAACCTGTTTTGTTAAACCACTAATGAACAGTTCGTGCACCGTCATAAGTTGATAGAATTGTGGGTTTGTTTCTAGTGTTATAATAGACAGAGGAACAACACACAGGCGGTAAACAACGGCAGGAACAGTATAACTTTACAGACATGAATATATTTAATACAAGAAAGAAAAAGGCGACAATTTCATATATCATATTCTTTGTGTCTCTACCATCTCTGTTTAGCCATCTTGGCGTGGTTCACGTAGTTCATGTACACAAGTCAATATCTGGACTTCTCATTTCGTTCGTCAGAAACTTACGATCAATAAAGTGGAAGTCTGTTTATTCGTTTTATATACATCCCTTTAATTACAAGTAGCTAAGCAATGTTCAAGTTTCTTTTTAATCAACGTGCACGCCCACAAGTAAAGAGGAAAATGGGGCAGTCTGGTGTGCGTATTGGAGAGAGAGAGAGAGAGAGAGATGAGGGGGAAGAGATAGACAGAGATAATCATCACCCGTCGATCAGCGGCGTTTCAGCCAACACCTTATTCGCAAGTTCCACGGACGCCGCATCAGTTGACCTGGCGTTCATCCTCAGCGCCACGGGAACAGCGACCGCCACACCCACCAGTACTACCAGGATTGCTACGATCACAACTACCGCAATGGTTTTCTTTCTCCCCGCTTCACCAGAAAAGATCAGATTTGTTGTGCTCTGTGAGGAATGTCCCTGCGCCATACTGAGGTATAAATAATAATAATAATTATAATAATAATAATTATAATGTGATATGTATCGATGTTATTTCCACCCCCTTTGGTTTGCTTGTTAGGATAGAAACTATGTCGAAAAATGCCACACATTTTCATGACATTTTCAAAAAAAAAAAAAAAAAAAAAAAGTAATATCTCCTAGATGTGTATGTTAAAATGCATTTGTTTCTGTTGACCTTTTTTAGCAATTGACCTTTCCTTGTCGGTGGTCTGCGCTATCGTAGCACTCACTGATTTAATCATACTGTTGTGTTTCTTTTTTTAACTGTTCGAAACACAATCGGTATGTAAAGTAAAACCAAATGCTGCCACCATCAGTCTTTATTTCTTCTTACGACTGAAATTTCTTGTGCAACTTAAATGTAAGCTAAGGCTGTAAATCTCTAACTGCATAACTCTAAAACTAACTGTAAAACAAACCTCTTCTATCCCGTTCCTCTACACTTCTCTACACTCCACAACTCTCTTCCCTGACTATTTGGCTCCTCTCTCTCTCTCTCTATAAATATATATATATATATATATATATATATATATATATATATATATATATATATATATATATATATATGCAACAGAAGCTTAAGCGCATACAACCCGCCCTGTTCTCCATTGGCGGAAATTTGGATACCACTCAAATCTCCGCGGGGCAGAAATCTGGACAGAGTCCAAACCTGCTCCCAGCAGAAATCTGGCTGTGAGCCAAATGTGTGTCCAGCAGAAAACCAAATCTGCGTCTCTGGCCTAGCTAGCACGTGCTACCGGCGCGTCAACCCCATGTCTAAAACAATTACAGTCACTGAGATTGAGAACGCAACAATATTTTATGTAGAAATTCCACGTTCTCTTAAGATAACCTACAAAGTCCTTCAACATTTGGAAGTTGATTTAGTGGCTATAGTAGTAAAGACAATAATGACTACGAGCATGGCATCTGCAACCAGCCGATCGCTTGACCGTCTCAATTTGACGTATTAGTATTACTATTAGTCTGAAACTGTAGCCCAAGAGCCCATGAGTACGCCCGCCTGTGTTATGTAAATGCCGAAATATTAAAGCAGAAACATTTAATTGTGCAATAAGAGTGTTTTAATCGAGCTAATGAATATGAGTGACTAGACGAAAGGATCTTTGACGGTTACCAATACCTGTAACCAACATTAACTATCCCCCCAAAAACGTATTACAATGGAAATGAGATAAAAAAATTATACAGTGTATTTCCCACTCTGCGTTCTACATATTGTGGTGAATTAACCTCGTCTACCATTTCCCATTCTCGGCACTATGCCCCACTCCCCCCCACACACACACACACTCCCCTCTCCACAAAGTTAAAGTTAACCCTTGCTGGATCTGCCAGTGCTTGCCGTACAAATCACCAAAGTCACACAAAAAATCCTAATGTTGTTATTCCGTCTACACCAGTATTTTAGGATTTTATGTCTTTACATAAGAACCGGTATTTAAATCTGACCTGACTTAAGAGTAACAACAAAACACCCGCAAGGTGCTGTGGCAGATACAACACACCTTTCACAATAGTATAATAGGAGAGGGAGTGTGATTGTTAATATGATTCCTTGACCTAAAACGAATGAAAAATACGTGTGCGTGTGCACGTGTGTATTCTTAAAACACACACACACACACACACGCACACACACACACACACACACCAGTGCATGTATATACCGGTACAGTGTACATGAGCACCAAAATTGCTTATTGCAATAAAGGATGTTTATTAACATTCAACTGCATTCTTGGTCTCTGAATTAGTAATTCTGTGTAGCATTATATGTTGAATGTTCTATTTGTATCTCTATGTTCAAAATATTCAACTTGTGAGATTGAATAAAAACTTGAAACTTGGCTGTGCAGTATCTGGACTGTTAAACATTTCTATTCTGTTTTTCGGAACGACAACGCCCTTAGTGATCCGGGTATAAAAAGACATCAAACAGCCTTTACGTACCTTGCAGTTTACCTCCCTCCTTTCAATAAGCCAAATGCCACAGCCACCCGTGCGTCTATGCTTAACAGTGAAGTCTTTGTTAAAAAAGTGCCCTTCAATCGGTTATGTACAGGTAAAACATTTATAATACAAGTAGAGATCTGCAAGGGGGGAACATGAATAAGTAAATATTTTACGAAATGTGGTCGCTTGGTAAATACAATGTGTTTGTCCTCGCGCGACTTTGCATAAAGGGTTTATCTTTCTCTCCCCCCAAACGAGACTACCGCGCAGTGTCACATTTCAGGTAGCAGGGAGAGGGGTTAGGGATGAAGTTGCCCTAAGACGTTTTCAAAAAAAAAAAGAAATCTTTTGAGGTTGTTCATACTGTGAAATGTTGGTCTTTTCCACTCTCTCTCTCTCTCTCTCTCTCTCTCTCAGTTCATTAAAAATACCTTATTTTTCTTCATTTAGGGTCCAGATAAGTGCCAGTGACGACACAAATAACCAGACTGCCAGTTTTGTACCCCCTCCCCTCCCCCGTGCGCAAGCATTCTTCCCGTCCTACCCCCCTGAATATGTTGATCATTGTGTATTCTTGGTTCCATTATGTTTGTAGAGCTAATCAATGGCAGATTGTGTGCGAAGCATACTAAAAAGCGAGTTTATTCACTTCTGCCCTCGTCGCAAAACTATTTTTACATCCAGGTGGGATAATATCTTGATTTCACCAAATGAGTTTTTTTACTTGTCATTAACGATCGCTCATCTTTTTGATATATAAGATAAAAAAATACCTCGAGGCGTTTTATAAAAAATGTTTTAAAATTAAATGAGAAAGTTATTGGCCCCATTCAGAATAGGGGACTAACTAGTCCGAGAGTCAAATTGGCGACCCACTACAAAGCTTGTCGTCTAATCCGCTAACATACACTGAATAGATATCCTGGCTTCCAATCTTACTAGCCCAGCCCCAGCAATAGACGGAGACGGCCAAACATGTCGGCGCTATGGTCTGCCCGGGGCATATTGAATAACGCAGACAGCTGTATCATTCTTCATGTGTACAATTATATAAAAGTAGGTCGATCTGTTCATTCTGCTGGTTCGAAAGAAACACCCGTACATTCGGGCTGGTGTATATAGTCATCCAGAAATTACTTTAAAACTTTTATAAATTTTCCTGTCTTTTAACTCTGCCTTCCCCTCAAACTTTGACTTACAACTCTATCAAACTATGGATGCACATTGTGTATACCAGTGTCACGCTCTGTTTCTGCTTAAAGCTATATGGATATATTCAGTGATCTCAGTAAATTATTATTATTTTCTCTACAACTTAAATTGGAGATTAACTGACTCTTTATATTTTAAATCGAAGTACTTGCCATACATGTAGTCACCATACGACCTTAACAGTAACAGAAATGAATTGATTATAATATCAGATCTTTTTTTTTCAATATCACTGTAAAAGATGCAGTAGAGCCACTCAATTGTAGGTTGTTTTTCTTATAAATGATGTCCCGTAAAACATTAACCAGTAAACAAGTTCTGCACATCGCTCCCTCCCACAAATGGCTTTTTCACTGCAACGTGAGCAACAAAAATACACGTTTCGGCAAAACGATAAAAATCTGCTAAACCTCAAATATCGCTCTCCCTTCTCCCAAAATAACAGGACAAGTAACAAGCATGCGTATCTTGAAATAACGGCTATAAGGTCTGTACATGTACATTTTTTTAGTATTACATAGTAGCTTTTCAGTATTATTGTAGAAGTTGCAGTAGAACCATTAACTGTAATGAGGGTAATTTTTTCTTACAAGCGATGCCCCAAGTAGACCAATTAAACATAAATAAATAAAATACATTGTAACCCTCTTAAACTTTTTATTACAACATAGCGTTACCAATGAAAATACACGTTTCGACAAAACACCAAAGTTTAAAAAATTAACATTCATGAATATATAGAATTACTGGCTATAAGGTCCACACCAACATTAACTTGAATAAATGCCCTCAAATAGTGTCGCTTAAGTAGATGACCTTAAAATCATTAACGCGTGACCAGGCCATGAAACATAGATCCCTATATAGCAGGTCACATCGCTTTTGTGTATGTATGTGGGAATGTATATGTACACGGCATATAGTGGCCGCAGACAGCTAGATCGATAACGATGTCTGCCGAAAAAATGTGGGGAAATCGTCCTTTCTGGGGAATAGGGAACGACTACGACCCTCTCTGGGACTTGACGGAGGAGCAAAGGGAGATTCAGAAGAAGCTGATAGAGCTGTGTCGCACTACCTTGCGTCCAAATGCTGTAAGTGTTGATGTGTGAAATTTACGCCATGTCAATATGAAAGTTTGTGGGTTAAAATGGATGACGGCGTTTTCTCAAGACTATTTCCACTTCCAGGTAGGTACTGTACATTGGCTCGCGTGCGCGGGCACACACACACACACACACAGAGAGAGAGAGAGAGAGAGAGAGAGAAAATAGGAATATTATCCCTTCATTACTTTGTAATTAAGATCAGAAGAAACTTAAGAAAAACGTGTATACGTAAATGTCGAGATAACTTAATTTAACGGAAAGAACACCATGCTTATATTCAGGTTCGCCCAGTAAAATATAGAAGGTAGTGCTGCAGACCAAAGGCAGCAACATGCAGTATATATCCAAACAAGATGTCTAAATAGAGCGTCCAGGGTCCTATTTACTGGCCATTGAAGTAGGTCAAGGGGTTCAGTTTTAGTTTTAGTCAAGGGGTTCAGCTTTAGTTTTAGTCAAGGGGTTCAGCTTAAGGCGTGTTTCACAAATAATCTTTACGGCTATTCTGATGCGTGTGTGTGTGTGTGTGTGTGTGCGTGTGTGTGTTCGTGTGTATGCGTGCTCTTTTTCATCCACACCAGTAAACTACATTTAAACTATTGCAAAACAAGTTTTTTATGTTCCATATATTCCTCTCGAGCTGTGGTCCTTCGTCCAATTTTGCAACTCATTCTAGTCCATCACACGCTGGCATTCTTCCAAAATCTAACTACAGTATATGTTTAACGAATATATTTCCATACAGTGGTACAAATAATGCATCAGGTGACAAATACAGTCGCATTTTAGATTATATTGTTGACAATATCGTAGTTACTTTCTACAATGCCGCTTTTATTCCAAAAACGATATTTAAAAAAAAATGTCCCTTCTTCCGGGAAGTCCCATGCGCCTTTTGATTGTTAAGAAATTTAATTCTTTCATCTTATTGATTTTCCAACCAATGATTTTATTATTAATCGCACTTAATTAATCAAATATATGTTAATATATGTACACTGATGCTCATAAGTTAAGCAACACTTTCTTATTTCTCGAATTTCTCAGCAACCAAAAATTTTATTGAGGCAAAATTTGTACAATAGCTAGATATTTCTCTTATTTTTACTTTGACTTACTAGACCGTGACATTAGAGTACTGTTTACTGTTGGACACGACAGAATATGCAATGGGGGTCCCACTTGCGAAAAACACAGTTTGGCCGTGCCATGAGGAGTTTCCAGTTTGGCTAGTTTCATGGGCACAATTTGTTATTTTGGACCAACCAATGGTTAGAAGAGGACTCATCGAGGTAATCAGATGGCAAATAATGGGAAGCCATCGTGCTGGGGTGCCAAAGAGACAGATTGCAAGGCAACAAAAAAGTAGCACCAAGTCAAGTGGCCAAGCTGGTAGCAAAATGGCGCCAAACTCATCATGTATTGGACAAGCCTCTTTCTGGTAGAATAATATTAACCGACGCAAGAGATGAAGATATCTGGTTCGATTATGCCACTGGGACCAGTTCATATCAGCCAAACAATGAAAAATTGCCACCGTACCTCATTCAAGAGAGGTGCCCTGGTCAACAATACAGAGACGAAATACCACTGGGGTGCATAAAATCACACATTCAAGGAAATCCAGAAAGAAAAATCATTTTGGTGCAGGACAATGCGCCCATCCAGAAAGCATGGTCCGTGCAAGACGCGCTGCAACAGCGCGGTATCCCACATTTGGACTGGCCTGCATATTAACCAATTCTCAATGTAATATAACATGCTTAGGATATGATTGACAGGGTAGTAAATGAGAGACAACCTCCAGTTAGAAACATTAGAGAGGTCCAGCAGGCAGTAAATGAAGAATGGAACCGGCTCTCAAAGCAAGATTGGCAGAATTTGGTGGCAAGTTGCAGGAGACAATGTGTCAGGAACCATAGTATAGAAAAAAGTGTTATTAGTACTTTATGTCAGGAACCATAGTATAGAAAAAAGTGTTATTAGTACTTTATGTCAGGAACCATAGTATAGAAAAAAGTGTTATTAGTACTTTTTTCTTTACTATATTTGGTTCCTGACAAATGTGAAGCTGTTGTTCAAAACCTGGGAAGGCACACCCGATATTTATTTCATAATAGACGATTAATCATCTGTTATCTACAGTCTTCTTTTATTAAAACTAATTCTTAGATGATCGAACTTTATTTTTTCATAATTAGCTGTTTTAATCAGCACGTACTTTTTGCTGTGTGAGCATACTTTTTTGACACATAGTTTGGCATATTTTAGTACCGTTTGGTTAATAAAGTTATTTTGATTATTACAATAAGCTATGTTGTGTATATATTTAACAGAAATATTCAATTTGAATAAGTAATTTATAAAATATGAAAGAAATATGCATAACCCCACCAACAAATGAAATAATGATCATGATAGAAGAAACTTTTGAAAAAATCGGGGTGTTGCTTAACTTATGAGCATCAGTGTATATGTTAATGTAAATATATGTTAATGATTATTACTTTTTGGGGGAGTAGGGGGCATTACCAAAGTTAAAAGGACGTGTATTTTACATGCATGGTCATGTAAAGGCCAAGTCATACATGTACATACTTTGTTATTGCTTTCACAGGATATTGAACGAACAAAAGTAAAACATTCGAAAATGAATAAGCATTAAATAATATGGCATAATGTCCTCTTATTAGATAATATCTGATGAGAAGTATACATTTCCAAGAGCCAACATGGACGCCCTGGCCTCGCTAGGCCTTCTGGGACTTATCATACCGAAGGAACTTGGCGGGCTGGGTGAAAACCACGTGTGTGCTGCTATGGTAACGGAAACAATCGCCCGATACGGATGTCCCAGTACGGCAATGGTGTATTGTGAGTACTTGTGGTTATACCATGTCTCAGTACAGCCATGTTTTTTTTTTTTTTTTGATTAACTAGATAAAGACTTTATATCACCGTTATGGTTGGACTTGTACGTGTCACATAATGATATATAAATAATCTATTAACTTTGAGTCTAAAACCCATACAATGTTCGGTAGGCTGTGCAACATAAAAATAAAAAAGTGTATAGATGAAAAAAGATAAGGATGTGTGTGTTTGTGCTTTCATTTCCTTTTTAAATATGCCTGTGCCGCTATTTGCCTCAGGGACCCGTAAAATAAATAAGAAGCAGATTCTTTATTTTCTTTACTTTCATTATAAAGAACTTAATACTAATTTCCATCAGGAAAACTAAGAAAAAAGTTTATTTAACATGCTGAACAGATTTTTAACTACCGGCAGCATAATGATTAACAAAATGTTATTTCTTTGAATTGTTTTTACTGTAGGTATGCACGTGGGTTCTTTAGCTGCACTGCTGCTGAGACATCACAACAACGATGCAGTGAAGGACGTTCTTCGTCGTGTGAATCGTGATAAACTAATTGGAACTTTGTCATACAGCGATCCAGCCACAGGTAAAGTCAGGACCGGGTTACAACCCATACTGTTGATTTTGAGAGTGCTCATAAATTGACATTCAGATGTGAAAAGTTTATGATTTAGTCGCGATGATTCCTTATTCCCGCCATTGCCCTTTCTTGTATGCTTCCCCGGTCCCGTGTTGAAAACTAGTCATGTCCTTATTGAAAAACTACCCAAAGGAGCTAGAAAAAATGACTCACACCGTTATATTCCAAAATTACAAAATATAATACATTCCAATGTCGAAAGAGCTTTATATGCTAACGTACCTTTCAGGCGGCCATTTTTGGTTTCCTCTCTCCTCCAAAAACCAGCAAGAGGCAGACGGTCAATTCCGACTCCTGAAGTATGCTTCCTGGACGACCAGTGCCGGTTTTGCGGACTTCTACGTCATACAGACCATCAGCCCTGGTTTTGGTGGAGACTATTCCAACTTGTCTGTGTTCTTAGTTTTCCCGGTAAGTGGGCATTGCCAAGTGGGGTGGGGGGCATATACATGGGCGGTTGATATATATTGCATAATCTATTCAATGTGCATTATGCAAGGCTGACACTTGCACGACTTTTGGCCCCGATTTTGTCGTGGCAAGTCGTGCCATTTTGGGGCACGAAGTGGGAGGCTCCCACACTGTTCCCTACTAGTTCGCGCATAGTTCACGACGAGTTCACGACGAGCTAACGAATAGTTTACGAATGCGTGTCCACATTGACACGAACTGGCACGACAAGTTCACGCATAGTATGCGCACTTCCCGCATTGGAACGACGAGTTTGCGCAATTCGGACGGTGTCGTGCCGCCTTGGGCACGCAATATACGTGAGCTGTTCGTGAACTATTCGTGCAAGTGTCGTGCAAGTGTCAGAATCGTGCAAGTGTCAGCCTTGCTTCACTGTGTATATTCGTGGCCGATGAGGCAAAATTCAGCGATTCCCAGGGCATTTTTTTCTACGTAACCCCTTCTGCAACCCAAATTGTATGTCTTTATGTGTCACAAAGGTTTGAGCACGTGTTTGCAGAATCACCATATGACTATGTATATTCTCATTTCTTTCTAATAATTTGTCCAGGATGAGATCCGTGCCCATACTGACGATTGGAAAGCACTTGGTCTCCATGGTAACCAGTCAGGTGTGCTGATAACAGAGGGCGTTCTGAAGCAGGACCGTCTCATTGGACCATTAGGTGCAGTATATCAAATAAGTGCCACAAGCTATTATATAGTCAAACACTTGTTACAGGTTTGTTTATCAGTCTGCATAATGTAGCGTCACTGAACATTAACAATCCTGTACATTTCAATATACAAAATATCAATTTGTTTTAAAATTTAGAAATTATGGAAAGAAGCCTGGAGTTAATATAATTAACAAGAACGTAAACTAAGCCAGGATTATTTCTCTCAGGTGATGGAGCTGATTCCAACGACGAGACTGTGGACCCTTACTTCCTGTTGCTGTCGTCATCCTGTTGGTGCGGGATTGCTATGGGCTGCATTGACGTAGCCAAAAAACACGTGGTGGACAAACGTCACGCTGACACCGGATTACGTATTTGTGACTATCCAGCCATTCAGGTAACGTAGATACCCTGTAGAAGAAAAACGATCAATATCATTTCACACATTAAAGTCTTTACATAAGATGGTTATTTGTACTGCTGAAGTACTATAGTAGTAACAGCTCTAAACGGATTAAGACGGATTTCTAAGTTCAAATATGGTGATAGAAGGAGCATTGGTATACTTATTAGTAGTGTTACGATGATGAAATTTTAATTAAAAAGTAAAGGTTGCTTAAAGTATATACCTGTAGTTCGACCTTGCATTTATGAAATTAGTCCATGAAATATTGGTTCAAGTCATTTATTTTAATTCGGTTATTGAAATGACAAATTTCGGCTTTATGTAACAACCGTTTGTTAACGTTAATGGGGTCTGATCTACCTAATTTATAAACCATCTGTATCATCTTAGGATTACTTCGGCGAGAGCATAGCGTCTACGAACGCCTGTCGTTCTATGGTGTTCCACGTGGCACGAGGTTACGACAAAGTCACCAATAACAATGATTGGAGTATGCATAAAGATCTGACACTGAAACCAAGGTATGATATTGCAGTGTAGATGAGTTCGGTATTGGATATGTTGCTTACGTATTTGGTTACATGGTAGTTCTTTCGACTTTTAAATAAATAGCTATTCGTAGGTTCTTTGGGTTATCTAATACTCGTTGATGGCAACTATAAACTAGTAAACTAGTAAATTTTTCAAATAAAAATGTGAGTTTGGTTTGCCTTTTGGTTTTAACCTAATTAGTAACGATACTTTTTAATAATTTCTTTTGTATTTTTAAACTAATGTCAACTATTCGTATAGTAACTTAATACGTGAGCGTAAATTCTCACTAAATCACTAGTAACGTTTCTCATACGACTCAAAGTAAATCCACATACCAAAGAATAAACGGAATTAACCATCGCGTCAGCCACAAACAGGCTTTAAACCATACCTTCACGTCAAACCGGCCTATTTATGTATCCCCCAGTCCGTTTAAGCCCACCATATGATATATGTTATAATGACGTATCGCTGCTGCGCTTGCAATTGCATAACTATTTAAATGAGGGTTAAGGAATACGACCAGGTTATACATGTATATAGCAAAGAAATATAGCAGACAAAATCTGCTCAAATGAACCATTTCGAGAGATGAGAAAAGATACCCTTTGATATTTCTTCAAATCATATATTTAAAACTACCAGTATATATGTATCAGTGCCAATGATTTGACATATCATCTCTCTTCAGATAAAGTTATAATTGCAGAAAAAGGGTATTTTAATTTGACCGTGGCCATATGCAACGCTCAGAACGTATTTAACTACCTATACACAAAAGGGCGAGCTTACGTCACCCGCTGAAAGTAAAAAGTTTCCATTTGATCCGAGTCCTACCAACGAAGCTTCTCTGGCCCCGTGGTAACTCTGCCGGCATGGATATGAGTAGACAGCTATACGTGCGGGTTCGAATCCTAAGATATTCAACGTGATCTTTTGGGCTCAAAATAATTTCTAAAAATTCGTTTGAATGCTATAAGAGGTAACTCGCACATAAGGAGGGTGGTAGGGTCAGTCACGGCGCAGTCAGTAGTGTGCTTCGTTGCAAAGTATACCATGCCGTCAGCAAACCATGGTAACGCAAAGTCACGAGTTCAAATCCCAGGTGACGCATGTCAGCTTTACCACAACAACGAGCTGGTCCCACAATCGGAAACGAATGCAGGCTCTCGTTTATCCGAGCAAATTACCTTTTGCATAAAAATCTGGTATAGTTTAGAACTAGTGACTGATTTTGACAACAAATTATTGCTCGTCATTATCATCAAGTCTGCGTCGTCAATTATATTTCTTTTCTCTTTGCTTTATATTCTTGAAAATGAAACTTAATCGGGGATGGTCATTGATCTTGCTTATCAAATCTGTATTCATACAGTACCCGGGGGCAACTCCATGGTGGACGTATTGATACTAACAACTAAAATCGCCAATTTGTGAACCGCTTTGGCTCTATAACGTCACGGGTGGAGTCAAACGTAAACTCATTGTAAAACAAAATGAAAATAACAGCGTCTGAAATAATCTAATTAGGAACGTTATGGGCAATCTTATATATAAAAAGTGACGTAACTTGAATAGATCCGGTAGCTTTCCCGTTATAGCACCACGTCATACCACCTGTAATCTGCGGTCAGCAGAAAAAATGGGATCTTCCAGGCGTAATTATTTGCCAAATATATTTTTTTCTCAAAATTGACTTCGTTGCAATTGTTTGATTTGAATGCGCGTCAGCGTAAACATATTTGAAGTGTCTTTTAGCGATTCTCTCTTCTAATGGGATTGCTAAAAATAATTCTGTCCCATTGGGCTCTTCAACGTCATTGGTGAAGCCAAACTAAATCTCAGCACATTCATTCCAATATAGCCCGGGCCGATTTCACAAAACGGCTAAATCCCTTAAATCTGTCCTTTTAGACCCAAGATTATTCCTAGGTCAGTACAAGATAATTCCAAAGTAGTATAATTTAATCAATTTAGTGTTGATTTAAAACATAAACCAAACGTTTAAAAGCAGACATAATCTGTAAAACTATGCAGTTCCCTTTTTATTTGTAAACATGGACAAAATTATTGGTCTGAAAGTCCATGCCATTTTTAAGCTTATATTCCGTTTTGGCAAAGTTGTACATTTAATGTAAAAATTTGCGTGGAAAACGGTCGCCTTGTAATGTCAGCATGTATACATGTATTTTAATTAGGCGGAGGTAAAATCACCATATGAAATTTACTTTAGGTTTGGATTTTTACACTGGGGCTGGCAGCTGAAATTCATGTCGGCTAAAAACGTGAATGAGGTTTCCGACACCATGTTACATGTGTGTGGCGGGGCCGGGTACAAGACAGAGCTCGGTAAGATATTACGTTTTCCTTTATTAACACGGTGCGCTTTAACATGAGGTGATGAAATGCCAAAAACTTTTAAGTTTTTAAAAGAGTCAAACGTTAGGACGGAAGGCTCTGCGTGTAGACCAAACATAAAAAAGTAAAAATATGCTGAGAAAAAGAGATACCAATATGAATTTATCTGTGTTGAGATGCCAATTGTTCACAAGTCTATTATAACCTCTGAAGGAATATATACACAATATTAAATGATAGAGGATAGAATATATATTTGCAATTATTTATTTATTCCTTTTGCTAATCACTCATTTATAAATTCATCTATTTATTTATTGGGCTACAGATACCTGGTTTTATAAGTGAAAACATTATCGGCAAAGTCACAGACAAAACGCTTTATAATAGTCCAAGTATTTTTTCATATGCAGCAGTGTGAATCGATATGATTTTATTAAGCTTAAAAATCTAATACTAAAAGTACCTACGATAGTAAGTCACCTGCCACTTTACATAGCTGATGATGTCATAGTTGAGCGTCTACTCGATGGCGGATGGTTTGACGCTGGATAAAATGACGTGAAATAACGAGGCAGATGGCACTCATCTCTGTTTATAGATATCTTGTATACAATACGTTGATTACATTACACATGCATTCGTTTTCAGGTCTGGAGCGTCTTCTCCGAGACGCCAAGGCGGGATGGGTGATGGGTCCGAGTAACGAGGTGACACGTGGGTGGATTGGACAAACCTCTCTTTTGGGGATGGACGCACTGGATTACTGGTAAGTAGACAATTCAATTAGTTTAATCATGCATTGCCTTTGTATCAAAATCTTCTTTTTGGGGAGCTATAGACACCAGATTATTTTACATGAATTTAAAAAGCATAGCAGTGATTGTTTTAAACATCTAAAGAAATGAAAAAGTTTTTTGGGGGGGGGTTCAATTTTTAGTAACTTATAATGTAAAATCTGTGATAAGCAATACCTTATATGTGTAATTATGTTATGTTATGTTGAAGTTAGTAGCTGTGTTATATTTAATACAAAAATTTGATGTTATTATGATTTAGGGTCCAACATTCTCATAAACGCGTCCTAAATGCAGAGATTAAGAAACTGAACATTGAGGACAAGAAAGCTCTTTCAGAGCGTCTGCTTCGAGAGATTGCTCTGCAGGAGAGTGGGGGCACCGGTGCAGAACCAAACCAAGACATCAACTTCGACGACCCTTTCTCAGCAAGGTCACCAAAGCACGTGGGCGCCCTGAAAGGAGTCGACGGGAAAACGCACCTGCCGGGGTTAAAAACAGACGCTTTTGTCCCGCTGAAGCTTATTGAACGCACCAACGAAGTTGACAACATCGTGCGTCTGAAATTCGCCCTCCCTAATGCCGAAATGCATTCTGGGTGCATGCCAGGCCAGTACGTGCAGGCCCGGATTGATGTGAATGGGAAAAGTAATGACCGCTACCTGTCACCTCTGTCTGTACCCTCTGACTACGGCGTGATGGAGTTTGGGATGCGCCTGGAGACTCACGGTTTATTCTCCAAAGCCATTCAAGCGATGAAAATAGGTAAATGATGTAAAACTGTTTTATCAAATGTTGATTACAATCTCATCACAAAAACAGGTTCACCCACATCAAAACTTTTGAGCCCATGGAAAAAATAATGTTCACCAATAAAGCCAATGCTGTTTCAACGTATGCTTTCACTAACATATGATGTTTTTAGTAATGTGTTGGAGTATAAAGGAGGGTCTTTTACATGAATAATTTATTTTGTCTTTACAGGAGACACCATGGAGTGCCACGGTCCATGTGGTGGTTTTGAGTACGAACCCGGGAAACTGGATCAGTTGGTTCTGATTGCGACTGGAGTCAGCGCCACGCCTGCCATACAATTGTTTCGAACCGTTGCAAAGAATAAATCCGACAAAACTCGCGTGTCATTCTTCTACCACGCTAAAACACCAGACCACCTCCTTTGTCGTGACGAGCTTGCAAGTTACACTGAAGACGACGAGCGCTTGACGACCACATTCTGTGTTTCAGAAGCAGATGATAAATGGTCCGGGCTTGAAGGATTGATCGATTCCGATTCGTTGAAACCGTGCTTGCCTGTAGCCAACGGGAAGAAAGTAAAATTCATCATCTGCTCTGGCACTAATGTTGTCATCACAATTCTGGATGTTTTGTACGGCTTGCAGTACAAGAGCGAGGACATCTACATCTATGGGCCATTTGGTGTTGAGTTGCTTCGTTCTGTGTTCGGACGGAAAGCCAAACTGTCCGAAGACCACTGCTAAAACACGCAAGACTTTGCTGTATATGGGCGTCCCGTTTCTTTCTAACACGTTTTGTCAGTCTGGTGATATGGCCCCCAGTGTTTTCTCTGTTGCTGAGGTTGTGTACATATAGCCACCAAGTCTCAGCTCTTTGCCTCTGTATAAACATGTCTACATGGTTCGGGGAGGATGGAGGTGCCACCGATGTTTTAGATATTTGCTTGTGTCATATCTACACCAATAGTGTCCTTAGCCAGAAGTTACGTGCCTATATATACGAAGCATTTTCCTTGATGAAAGAGACATGACAGACACGAAATTATTGAATTTACTGCATGCTTATTTTCTAACTTTTGATTAAAAAACACAACTATACAAAAAGTAAATTAGTAATCAAATATTTTACTCAGGGTGACTTTGTATGCAGGATGAGCATATGCTAACATTTTATTTGTATTAAATCATGTATTTTGGGATATTGACCCATATTTTAGAGGGTTCCCTCGGCCTATATACTTTCCAAACGCACATAACAACATTTTTATGTATTGAATAAAGAGATTGCAGAGGTAAAACTATATGATTTTAAGTCAATCGTATTAAAGTACAATGTGCTTTCGGCATCGGTCAATTATTCCAGCTGTAGGTCCAACATAGCCAGGAGGTGACACCATCTGCATGCAAAAATTTGTATAAAATTCGCGGTTCCGAAACACGTGCTCGAATGTCATTGTTGAAGGCCTGTTTGTGTGTATGTGTGCTAGAGAAATCAGTAGTTCAGTGTTGTATTGTTTACAATCGACATTTTTTAAATATATATGTTAAATAATAATAATAATAAATTAGTCACGCAACGAGGTGGTCGCAGGGTTCCCCCTGGGGATGAAAGGTGCTGTCCAAGTGATCTTGATAGTCTCCCCGGTCGTCTCTCTTGGTCTTCACCACTTTATATCTGTCTCCAATAGGTTTTCGAATTTATGTAACTGTCTGAAGTACTTGCAAAAAAATTGAGACCAATGAAGGGTCGTTACTGTGTCCACACCCCATTCTATTTACCCCATCTATGCAATAACAACAGGTTCGAAGTAAGCTCACTAAAGTGCACTTAATTAAAACCATTTAAAAGGTACGTAACAAGATGCTACATCAAGGCGAGGGACCTGGAAGATTTTACCACATTGATGACACATTTTTGAAAGTGACGTGAGACTTGTGAGACGTAAGACTTGTGTCACGGTATATCCACTTTATATCATTTGTCGGCAACCACGCAGAGTGGCTCCCTGCTACTGATGTCAATGGTATACCAAAAACCTATCCCCAAGTGGTAGCGAATGTGAAAGGTGTGCATGCAAATATATTTTTATGTGACAAAATCAGAGCACGACTAAGACTTACGAATGCTATTAATTTTGTGATCGTAACCCTCGTAAAATGTATTTTAGTCAGAAAGTGAGAAAAAAAAAAACAAAACTCTAGAGCAAAGCAATAGAACTTCTCAAATATCGCCATTTCCGCTCCTAAATTCCCAATTTAAAAACGACCACAAATATTTAGAATAAATGATCATAGGCGCAGCGCTAGCAATTAATTAAAATAAGAAGTCATGTACATGTTTAATGTAGGCAACTTTCTTCAATAGCATTCCATTAGCGTTTTTAATATTAGAACTATTATATTGTGGACTATTTTTTACAAGTGGCGTCTTAAATTTTAAAATTAAACATTTATAAGTTTAAATAAGTTTTGTAGGCCCATTTGTCACCCCAAACCCCCCTTCGTATTGCAACGTAACGTTAGCAATAAAAAATACACGGTTCGGCAAAACGACAAAGACCTGTTAATATCATTCCCCAATCCAAGTTCAGAAAACACCCATGTATATCTTGAATTAATGGATATTAGGTCTGCACCAACATCCGATTAACTTTAATAAATGTCCTTAAATAACGTTGCCAAAGGCGATGTCCTTGAAATCAAGAACGCGTAACCAATGACAAAAATATTTCAGCAGTGGTTGATACAGCACATTAGTCTCGTCCCTTCGCGTCCGTCTGCGGCACACTGCATCCAGTGATCGGAGTAATATCCCTCAGCTAGAGATGTCTTCCGAAAAAATGTGGGGAAACCGCCCTTTCTGGGGAATAGGGACCGACTACGACCCTCTCTGGGACTTGACGGAGGGACAAAGGGAGATTCAGAAGAAGCTGATAGAGCTGTGTCGCACTACCTTGCGTCCAAATGCTGTAAGTTTCTTATGTGAAATTTCACACCAACGCGCATGCACACATAAGCATTTGCACGTTTGACTGCGTAACAAGGCTCTTCCTCAAGACTAGTGCCAGGTTTCAGTACGTGCATCAGTGCACACACACACACACACACACACACACACACACACAGTAACATGTATAAATTTTTTCGTTGTAAATACAGTCAGAAGAAGCCAAAACCAGGGGATCGTACACAAACGTACCAAAAATGCACAGAATTGCACGTTAAGATCTAAGGACAAATTATTATTTAAACCTCAATATGCAAGGCTAAAAACATTCTAAGAAAAAGTCTTTTGGATATGCACCCTCATATGAGAAGAATCATTTATCACCAGTTCTAAAAACATAAGCTAAGCATATGATTTTCATAAAGAACTGAAGACATTTCTTTGTTTAATAAGTTCGATTGAATACCTTGCAAAACCATTTAATTGTACACTTTCTCTTTAATAACATTTCATCTAGCTGTTAGTTTCAGAATTTACTGATGCTTTCATTAATTTATTATCCTCGTCTACCTTCGAGCGATCGACATGTTTTTGCTCCGCAGTGCTACCACACCATTATTCTCACGCTAGTTTATAGGCTTTTAGCCATCTGCGGTTTCCTAAAATCTTTACATATTTTAGTCGCGCACTCACTTGTATGTTTCCAAAGACTGGATGAATATATGTCCTTAGGCCAGGATACATAATAAATGTCCTTAGGCCAGGATATATAATAAATAATGCAGCTGGTCACGCATCACCGGGACTACATTTGCATTTGCACTGCGTTAGTGACATTAACACATCTACATTTCTCGAATGCCGCTTTCGTCGTAAAACGTTTTTCTTGCCCTTTTTCGCCTCTTTCATGAGGTCCTACGAACCTTTTGATTAATAAGGCATTCCAATCGTTTTCTTATAAATTTTCAATCACCTAGTATTATTTTTCAATATTTTACGGAAGAGAGGAGGGTACGTGTTTAGGTCATGTAAGATTAAATCCACACACCTTGTACTACTGTTGGTATTCAGCTTTACAAATTAAGGCATCCCAAATGTGAAAGTATTAAGTTCTTCTCATTTAGATAATATCTGACGAAACCTATGCATTTCCAAGAGCCAACATGGACGCCCTTACCTCGCTAGGCCTTCTGGGATTGATCGTACCGAAAGAACTTGGCGGGCTGGGTGAAAACCACGTGTGTGCTGCTATGGTAACGGAAACAATCGCCAGATACGGATGTCCCAGTACGGCGATGGTGTATTGTGAGTACATATGGTAACACAATGGTCTCATTTCAGTCACTAATTGTTATTACCTAATAATAGACTGTTGATTGTGGTGCCATTGGTTATGAAATCATGGGTATAAGCCTTGTTCTTGGTAATGAGTGAAATAAGAAATATGAAAACCACATTATTTGAATATTAAGCAGATCCTTTATACTCAACCGAAGATTTCAAACGCCATACTAAAACAATTAAATTAACAATGTATTTTAGTTTGACTAAATTAATTATATTAAAATATTAGTTACTTAATTTGTATGTTTATTTGTTAATTCATTCATTTATTTATTTATTACTTAAGGTATGCACGTGAGTTCTGTAGCTGCAATGCTGCTGAGGCATCACAAGAACGATGCAGTGAAGGACGTTCTTCGTCGTGTGAATCGTGACAAACTAATTGGAACTCTGTCATACAGCGATCCAGCCACAGGTAAAGTCAGAACCTGTGTACGATATACGTGGGCCTAAACAGTGCAAGTCTTGGTACTGCTTTCAAATATTAGACGCACACACCAATATTGAGGGCACACGGCTTCCACATGGAGTATGTTCGCAAATAATATTAGTGGCGGATTTAGAGGGGGGGGGGGCTTCAGGGGGGGG
>NW_019775676.1:0-70751 GCF_001039355.2 Lingula anatina | reverse complement strand
TGGGGGTTCAGGGGGGGGGGTTCTGAAAATATCACACTCATAGTCACAGTAAAAAAAGTATTGTATCTAGGAAACTCTGTGTCGGCTTGTCAAATAAGTGCTCGAGTACATGATGAACTTTATAAGCGTTGATGATAATACCATGTTTGCAGACTCTACTCCCATAGGCCCAATAGTCGAACCCTGCAATGTACTTTCCTGTAAACTTTTTTTGTTGAAATGCATTCTTCAGGCCGAAAGAATCAAAATTAGCTTGGTTGCTATTTCCGAGACATTGACCATTTTTCAATATGGCCGTCAATTTATCAGGAAAAATAGAAAAACGACCGGAAGTCGCCGGTATACTTTATTTTTGAACGTTACTCCTATCAGGAGAGCACAACAGTACTAGTGGATACGCTTAAGCGCGTACCATTTAGCAAAAAAAAAATCAAAATGGCCGTCAAAACATATGTAGAAAGTGACAAAAGCTGCAAAATAAGTTCGTCTTTTGCATATTTAGTTTTATTAAAACCATATCCACTTTGTATATTTATGTTAATTATGATTTGTTATAAGTCATGATCCTAAACTCTCGGAATAAGCCTATCTGACAGTTCAATAAGCCCCCAAGAGTCTTTTTACTACTTCCACGGATCCCATAGTCAAATGCATGGAATGTTATTCCCTGTAATTTTTTAAAGAATTGAATACTTTGGGGGTATAAAAGCCAATTTAATTTGGCCTTTCTTGGCAGTGGCAACATTTGGAACATTGATCAATTTTCAAAATTCAAAATAGCCGTCAATCATATAAAATATATCATAATATCATTATATTATAAATAAATAATTAAGTAAAATAGCAAAGAGCCGGGTTCAAAGTGCATGGTATCCCAAATTTCAAATGACCGCTAAAACATGCCCAGAAAGGAAAAAAAAGAAGTAAAATTACGAACTGATAATCTGGCGTATAATATATATTAAACCGTTTTATTTATTGTCAAGGTGGGGGGGGTAAAAATAATAATAAATATATTTAACTATTGTCAAAATATTAACCTTACTATTATTATTATTTTGTTTTTATAGTGAGCATACTTACATTAATTTTTGTGGTTTTATACCTTGATCATAACTTTATTCCGTATGTATATACAATTTAGCTTTAAAAAGACGTTAAAAAAATTTCATCAGTACATAACAGCACTTCTAAATGTTCTTATTACTGCACTTTTTTTACTTTACATTTTATAGAGTCAGTAAACAAAACATCTTGCAAATTTTTGGTTATATACTGACAGCAATTAAAAACATTGAGGCCATATTTTTCAAGTTTGAAGCTCTAAACTGGGCTTGCTTTCATATGAATCATTTGTTTCCATCTGATCATCAAGTATCAACGAAGCTGCCGTGGCTCCGTGGTAACTTTGCTGTTTGGGATATCGGCAGACTATCGTTGACTGGTTCGAGTCCCAGCAGATTTTAATGACCTATTTAGCCAGGATTATTTTTTGAAAAATTGTGATTGATTACTATAAAAGGAAATTCGTACGTACGGAGGGTGGGCGGGTCAGTCAAGGCGCAGTCGGTAGCGTGCATGGATGCAAATGAGCAATCCAAAGCGTCATCAACCATGGTAACGCAGAGTCACGAGTTCGAATCCCGGATGAGGCACGTCACTCCATAACGACAATGACTGGGCCCCTGAATTGGGATGTCAGGGAAACGAATATGGGCTCTCGTGGGTCTTTGCATGTACGGTATATTTTGAAAAGTTTTCATGAAGTGATCGATTTAAAACGAACATATTGCTGACATTAGAACAAAGTCTGCGTCGTCAATATCATATTTCCTTTCTTTTCACTTAAAAGTCCTTATTTTGGTGCCACAGATCTTGAACTTCAATTTAGCCATAGCTACAGGGTAGCTCCGTATGTACTGCATTTCTTCAAAATGTGCTATCATCTCGGTGGGATTATCAGAGAGAAAATTTTTATTGTTTACAAAAGTCGCGTCGCCTCTATTCGCTTTTAACGGACATTAATTTTGTCTAGTAAGCCCCACTTTGCTATCTTAGGACCTTGCTCCTAAAGACCTTTCATTTGTTCATACAGCACCTGGGGCAAGTCCGCAGTAGACATTTGAAAGATTAAAGACTACTCAATAATAAAACCGCCGAGGTGTGAACAGCTGTGAACCTCATCGTGCTCTATAACGTCGAAGGTGAAACCAAGCGTTATCTCAGTGCAAAACAAGATAAAAATAAAAATAAAAAAGCATCTGAAGTAATCTTACTCGGAACTTTCCGAGCAGGCCCATCAATGAAAGCGACACGACCGAACTTGAATTGATTCAGTAGCTTTTCCGGTATAACAGCTCGTCATACCACCTGTTAACCGTGTTCAGAAGAAAAACGATATCTTCTAGGAGGAATTCTTTGCCAATTATGCTTTACTCAAATGCTTCCATCGCTGCAATTGCTTAAATGTAAATCACCCCAGTAATTACACATTTGAATGTTGTTTTTTTTAAATTCCCTCTTCTTAGGGTCCCCCTTTAAGTAAAACACGCCTGTTGTAAACCGCCTTTGGTCCCATTGTACTCTTTGATATCATAGGTAAAGCCAAAATTATTTTAAGTATAAATCAAACTCCGAGCTTTGCCTCGGGTTCTCAAACACGGCTCCCTGTACATCATGGAACTTATCGTTCACGATAAACCATGGTCTAGGACTGGTGTTGTGTGAGATTAAATACGGTACGATCGATTGGGACAGCAGATATATACATGTCAATCCATCTGTCCCTCTCCGTGACAAGGTTGAAAGTTTCCATCTGATCATCAAGTATCAACGAAGATGCCGTGGCTCCGTGGTAACTTTGCTGTTTGGGATATCGGCAGACACTCCTTGACTGGTTCGAGTCCCAGCAGATTTTAATGTTCTTTTACGGCCAGAATTAATTTTTGAAAATTGCGATTGATTGCTATAAAAGGAAATTCGTACGTACGGAGGGTGGGAGGTTCAGTCAAGGCGCAGTCGGTAACGTGCATGGATGCAAATGAGCAATCCAAAGCGTCATCAACCATGGTAACGCAGAGTCACGAGTTCGAATCCCAGATGAGGCACGTCACTCCATAACGACAACGACTGGGCCCCTGAATTGGGATGTCAGGGGAACGAATGTGGGCTCTCGTGGGTCTTTGCAAGTTACCTTTTGCATAAAAATACGGTATATTTTAAAAGGTTTTCATAAAGTGATCGATTTAAAACGAACATATTGCTGGCATTAGAACAAAGTCTGCGCCGTCAATATCATATTTCCTTTCTTTTCACTTAAAAGTCCTTATTTTGGTGTCACAGACCCTGAACTTCAATTGAGCCATAGCTAACTCCATATGTACTGCATTTCTTCAAAATGTGCTATCATCTCGGTGGGATTATCAGAGAGAATTTTTTTTTTTTGTTAACAAAAGTCGCGTCGCCTCTATTCGCTTTTAACGGACATTCATTTTGTATTTTCAAGCCCCACTTTGCTATCTTGGGTCCTTGCTTCTAAAGACCGTTCATTTGTTCATACACACGCTCGGCTGTCACCTTGATTGGATAGTAAACGGTTGTCGTAAAATCGCTAAATGATATTAAAACCGGGTGCATAAACTTGAAAACCACCTAGGACAACCTTAGACTGCCACATTAATCCAATACAATGCAAAAATAAACTATAACAAGTGGTTAAAGCCTTCAAACCGAATGGCGTAAAGTCCCCATATACCTCCATAGAGACAATAAAACAGAAAGAGCTTGTGAAACAAGAAGCCACAATTTTAAACATAATAATCGAAATAAAATACTGCCGGGCATCGGAGCGGCCTAAAACTTGGCACGCTTACCGCAAATACTGCAGGCTACATCATCCCGTCGCTTGTTTGTTAATTCCGTGCATCAATCAAACCGTAAATCAAAATTCCACCTCTGATGTTTATATCGGTCCTCTCTACAATCCAATTCAGGAAATGACGTAACCGCAGAGGTCGCATTGTCCAATGGCATAGCTTCTTTTTCGTAATGGTAGGTTAGAGAGGACCGATATAAACATCAGAGGTGGAATTTTGATTTACGGTTTGATTGATGCACGGAATTTACAAACGAGCGACGGGATGATGTAGCCTGCAGTATTTGCGGTAAGCGTGCCAAGTTTTAGGCCGCTCCGATGCCCGGCAGTATTTTATTTCGATTATTATGTTTAAAATTGTGGCTTCTTGTTTCACAAGCTCTTTCTGTTTTATTGTCTCTATGGAGGTATATGGGGACTTTACGCCATTCGGTTTGAAGGCTTTAACCACTTGTTATAGTTTATTTTTGCATTGTATTGGATTAATGTGGCAGTCTAAGGTTGTCCTAGGTGGTTTTCAAGTTTATGCACCGGGTTTTAATATCATTTAGCGATTTTACGACAACCGTTTACTATCCAATCAAGGTGACAGCCGAGCGTGTTCATACAGTATCCGGGGCAAGTCCGCAGTAGACATTTGAAAGAGTAAGGACTACTCAATAATAAAACCGCCGAGGTGTGAACAGCTGTGAACCTCATCGTGCTCTATAACGTCGAAGGTGAAACCAAGCGTTATCTCAGTGCAAAACAAGATAAAAATAAAAATAAAAAAAGCATCTGAAGTAATCTTACTCGGAACTTTCCGAGCAGGCCCATCAATGAAAGCGACACGACCGAACTTTAATTGATTCAGTAGCTTTTCCGGTATAACAGCTCGTCATACCACCTGTTAACCGTGTTCAGAAGAAAAACGATATCTTTCAGGAGGAATTTTTTGCCAGTTATGCTTTACTCAAATGTTTCCATCGCTGCAATTGCTTAAATGTAAATCTCCCCAGTAATTACACATTTGAATGTTGTTTTTTTAATTCCCTCTTTTTAGGGTCTCAAGTTTTGTAGCCCAGATGAAATAATTTCTTTTAAAAAAGCTTGCACGATATAACATAGCAGGATTTGACTCTGGGGCTAGTGGGAGTGGCAATGGGACTCCTGCCACCATCTGATAAATGTCAAATAAGCAGTTTCTGAGAGTTTGGGATCATGACTAACTAATTATCATACTGAACATAAATAAAAAGGCGGATATGTTTTAATAAGACTAAATTTGCAAAAAAAAAAAAAAAAAAAAAAAAAAAAAAAAAAAGAAAAGAAAAAAAAGAAAAAAAAAGAATTTATTTTGCTGTTATTTTACTTACTGCCATATGTTTTGACGGCCATTTTTGCTAAATGTTACGCGTTTAAGTGTATTTACTAGTCTTGCTGTGCTCACCTGATAAGATAAACATTCAAAGAAGCTCTTAATAAAGAATACCCGGTGACTTCTGGTCGTTTTTCTATTTTTCCTGATAAATTGACGGCCATATTGAAAAATGCTCAGTGTCTCGGAAATAGCAACCAAGCTAATTTTGCTTCTCTAGACCTGAAGAATGCATTTCTGCAAAAAAAAGTTTACAGGAAAAAACATTGCAGGGTTAGCGGCTACCCGACTATGAATAAACCTGTTATATTTCTATAATAAAACTTTAATATATTCCAATGTTGAAATAAGTTTATTGGCCAACGTTCCTTTCAGGCGGCCATTTTTGGTTTCCTTTCTCCTCCAAAAACCACCAAGAGGCAGACGGTCAATTCCGCCTCCTGAAGTATTCCTCCTGGACGACCAGTGCCGGATTTGCTGACTTCTACGTCATACAGACGATCAGTCCTGATTTTTCTGGAGACTATTCCAACTTGTCTGTGTTCTTAGTCTTTCCGGTAACTGGGGTATAGGCCTTATAAGTTGTACAATGTCCACTAAACCAGGATTTCGCTAAAGCAGCGGGCGGGTTGGGGTTGGCTTGGGCTGGGGGAGAGGTATACAGAAGACACCCAAGTATAAGATACCTTTATGAAGAGAACATTTTGAATTTAACCCTCACCCTTTTTTTGTTTTCGCTAAATAATTAAAGTTTGTAACCCACAATAGATGCTTTTAAGAGTCCTGATGGTTTGACCACGTGATCACTCTACGTTAACGTACAATTATTTTTAATCACATAACACGTCTAGGACGAAATCCGTGCCCATACTGACGACTGGAAAGCACTTGGTCTCCATGGTAACCAGTCTGGTGTGCTGATAACAGAGGGCGTTCTGAAGCAAGACCGTCTCATTGGACCAATAGGTAATTGTTTCACAAATGTCGGCTCCCATTACCATTAAAAAAAATAAAAGTATTAATTATTTGAGCTCTGATTTAGATTCTGATATATACTGACAGTCAAGGAAAACTATTTAAGGTAGTCACGAAGTCCAGTGTGACACATGACAAAAAAGTTCAGTGTTGCCACGTCTGACCCTGAAAGAGTGACTGCGGGCCCTGGGATGCTGGAGGATAGGCGGAACCAAAGAGATTTGATTACGTGACCTTGCATTTTAATGATCTTTTCTGACCTTTATTTCACCTTGTGTACTGACTGTCAGTACATTTTAGTATAGAAATAGAAAAAACGGGATTAATATGCAGTCATTGAGTGAAAAAGTCGCACTGGAGTAAAAAAGAACCAATAATATTTCTTTCAGGTGATGGAGCCGATTCCAACGACGAGACTGTGGACCCTTACTTCCTGTTGCTGTCGTCATCCTGTTGGTGCGGGATTGCTATGGGCTGCATTGACGTAGCCAAAAAACACGTGGTGGACAAACGTCACGCTGACACCGGATTACGTATTTGTGACTATCCAGCCATTCAGGTAATGTAGATAGATTTGGAAATTAGTTTATTTACTGCATTTATAAGTGTACTCCAGGTGATTTTTTATACATGTACTATTGAAGTAGCAACAGCCTTGAAGACAAATATTTCTTTGTTTAAATGTGCTCATAAAATGACCACCAGTAAATATATCAGTAATACTTGGAAGCTGATTTTAATTAAAATTAAAAATTAATATAAAGAATAAACCTTGTTAACTTATTCAGCATTTAGTAAATCGGTTGGTCCATGAATTAAAGCGCAATTCAAGTCATTAGGTCCGATTTAAAATCGAATTTCACAAATTCGCGGTTTTCATAACTGGTGTCTGATCTTTCATAATAAATCTGCATCATCTTAGGATTATTTCGGGCAAAGCATAGCGTCTACGAACGCGTGTCGTTCTATGATGTTCCACGTGGCACGAGGTTACGACAAGGTCACCAATAACAATGAGTGGAGTATGCATACAGATCTGACACTGAAACCAAGGTATGACATTGCACAGTTTATGACTTCGACATTGGATATACTTACATAGAAGAGTTCTTTCAATTTAATTAAGTAGCTTGGTACCGGTGTAACGAACCTGAGGGTCCTTGTAACAGGAAGTCCGCCCTCCATTTGGTAATAATGGTTAGCCTTGCCTAAGTGGGTTAAAATCTAGAATGAGGCTGACATGAAAACACAAATGGGAAGCAGACTCTATTACTTGAGACTCTCTGTCACGTTACACAAAACGGCTGTAAACCGAAAATGAGGCCAATTCCATATTGAAATAGATATAAAATTAGCATAAAACTTGCGCCAGTAATCTCCTATTTTAACGCAGTCAAACTGAAATTGATTTAAAAGTGGACTGTTACCGCGTTACCTTGTGTAAAAGTGGGCAAGTTAAGGTCAGTTTCAAACTTGGGGTTTATTACCAATGAAACTATCGTACTAGGGGACTCTTGCTTAATGCAACCAGATTAACAGGCCTTCTACTGGCCTTGGCAAGAACAGAAACGCTGGTGATTATACGTCGGAAAAAAGAGGAGGCGTGGCTATTTTTTTATCTGATTGCATTCATTGGAAATGAGCTCTTAGACTCTTTTGTGAGACAAGTCCCGTGAAAGGGGTTGTCTTGTGATGTCAGCATATATACAGGTATCTAAGTTAGGCGGAGGTTAAATCACCACGTGAAATGTACTTCAGGTTTGGGTATTTACACTGGGGATGGCAGCTGAAAGTGATGTCATCTAAAAACGTGAGTGAGGTTTCCGACACCATGTTACATGTGTGTGGCGGGGCCGGGTACAAGACAGAGCTCGGTAAGATAATGTTTTTCTTTTATTATCACGTTTTGCTTTGCTGTGAAATAGAATGTTTGGATATCAAATGCCAAGTATGGAGAGCTTGTCCTAAATGATAAAGTAGAAATGTGGAATTGAAAAAAAGGAAATACATTAATGGTTTTACTGTGTTGAGAAACCAAATGTTTGAAAGTCAAATACAATAGATGAAGGCATAAACCATATGCAATATTAAATAAATCGAGAAAATATTAATCGATTTATTTGTTTATGGTTATTTGACTCCTGCTAAAACGCCTGAGAGCACAAACAGCAAAATAATAGACAAATATATATATATATATATATATTTCAAAATCCAAATGTATTTACCATGTTTCTAAATGCCGTCAAGACACGTGGCGTTGCACGATAGCTTTGGTTTCTAGGTTTAGAGCGTCTGCTTCGTGACGCCAAGGCAGGGTGGGTGATGGGTCCGAGTAACGAGGTGACACGTGGGTGGATTGGACAAACCTCTCTTTTGGGGATGGAAGAACTGGATTACTGGTAAGTTTTAAAACAGTTTAACATTTTTATCATCGGTTACCTATTATAGAAATGTTATTTTTATTTTTTTATTTTTTTGGGGGGGTAACTTATTGATATGGTGATTGCCATCTATTTTTGTAATCATTGTTTCTTATATGTATGTACAATTACTGGCACTCTTTTGAAAGCACATCTGATAAGCAATAACTTACATTGAAATTATCTATAAGTTAACAAATGTATTTCAGAAATACAGTCCATTGACATTGCTTGCTTTGTGTTAATTGTAACAGCAAAAGAAATTGAAGTTATTATGATTTAGGGTCCAACACCCTCATAAACGCGTCCTGAATGCAGAAATTAAGAAGCTGAACATTGAGGACAAGAAAGCTCTTTCAGAGCGTCTGCTTCGAGAGATTGCTCTGCAGGAGAGTGGGGGCACCGGTGCAGAACCAAACCAAGACATCAACTTCGACGACCCTTTCTCAGCAAAGTCACCAAAGCACGTGGGCGCCCTGAAAGGAGTCGACGGGAAAACGCACCTGCCGGGGTTAAAAACAGACGCTTTTGTCCCACTGAAGCTTATTGAACGCACCAACGAAGTTGACAACATCGTGCGGCTGAAATTCGCCTTCCCTTATGCCGAAATGCATTCTGGGTGCATGCCAGGCCAGTACGTGCAGGCCCGGATTGATGTGAATGGGAAAAGTAATGACCGCTACCTGTCACCTCTGTCTGTACCTTCTGACTACGGTGTGATGGAGTTTGGAATGCGCCTGGAGACTCACGGTTTATTCTCCAAAGCCATTCAAGTGATGACAATAGGTATTTGATGTGATATATTCATTTACCAAATTTTGATTTTAATTTTATAACTGATGAAGGTGCATCTCATCAAAACTTTTGAGCCCATGCCAAAATTATGTTCATCAATAAAGCTAATACTGCTGCATTGTGTTTTCACTTGTATATGGTGTTCTTAGTGATATGTTGGAGTATAAAGAAGGGCCTTCTCCATGAATTATTTATTTTTATGTCTTTACAGGAGACACCATGGAGTGCCGCGGTCCATGTGGTGGTTTTGAATACGAGCCCGGAAAACTGGATCAGTTGATTCTGATTGCGACTGGAGTCAGCGCCACGCCTGCCATACAATTGTTTCGAACCGTGGCAAAGAATAAATCCGATAAAACCCGCGTGTCATTCTTCTACCACGCTAAAACACCAGAACACCTTCTTTGTCGTGAAGAGCTTGCCAGTTACGCTGAAGACGACGAGCGGTTGACGACCACATTCTGTGTTTCAGAAGCAGATGATAAATGGTCCGGGCTTGAAGGATTGATCGATGCTGATTCGTTGAAACCGTGCTTGCCTGTAGCCAATGGGAAGAAAGTCAAATTCATCATCTGCTCTGGCACTAATGTTTGCATCACAATTCTGGATGTTTTGTACGGCTTGCAGTACAAGAGCGAGGACATCTACATCTATGGGCCGTTTGGTGTTGAGCTGCTTCGTTCTGTGTTCGGGCGGAAAGCCAAACTGTCTGCAGACCACTGCTAAAACAGACGAGTCTTTACTTTGATTGGACATGCATTTCTAACAGCATTGGCCATCAAAGTGCTTTGCTCTTCCCGAAGATGTAAAAATAACCACCAAGTCTCACCTCTTTACCTCCACAAGTACAGCGTATAATAACTATATAGGTCAGCTTGGTTCAGAGGATACATGTAAGAGGCACCGCCAATTTTACAGATGCTTCGTTTTTATTCAATATAGATGACCTCCATATACTTCTCAATCATAGATTGAAGCTACGTATCAATATATGAATCTATATCCTTCATGATATTCACTTGACTAATACAGATATATAGAAGAATATAAGTCTATATATTTAGCTTTTGATTAAAGAACCTAGTTTTGACGCCGTTCGAGTTTATGAGGACGATTAATTTTTACATGATACTAACTTTTTGTCTGTAATTTGGCGACATATTATTTGATATGCTTTTGTACCTGTAAGGAAGGAAGATACGAATCTTAATATCTTACTCATATCTAATGATGCATTTTATCAACTTTTGCTTTCGTACTATACAACATTGGTCAAAAAGGTTGCCCCACTCCCAGTTTCACGTGCTTTTATTAATAAATGATCACATCACAGGAGTTAATTGCTGTTGATGGCGATTTTCATTCCGGACACCATTACTAACATGATTAATGGTACAGAAAATACAAACTAGCGATGAAGATATAAATATTTAATACCATTTATTCACATTTAATACATGTAACCCCTCAAGTCCTAGGTTTCAGTGTCATTTCCTAAGAGGTAAAGAAATGCCCATTAAATTGAAAAGACCACCAAATTTACACACACTTATCATTAGGGTTTGCTCGTGAAATGTCACATATCTTTTAGCGTGTGTCTACCGCTGATATCGAAGTTCTGTTAGTTCTGGGGGTCACTTAACCTAATATTCTCAGCTGTCGTTTTGCAGATCCTAGCCAAGTTTAATAATATATAACTGCTTTAAGAAACCGAAACAATGTACCAGGGCCGTATTTCAAACAGAATAAAGAGATGGAAGGGGTGAAGTTGTATTTAACTTTATCATACCGCTTTAAAGTACAATGTATGTGCTGGATTTGAGTTCTATACTAGTAAACAAGTGTAACGGTTTCCTCTCGCCCTCGTCCACTTTACAATAACACCTTACTACCACGCTGTCTACACTGTAAACTATATTGGTACTGTTAACGATAAACAAAATACCTTGACAGTAATTCTGGTGACATTCAGTGCGCCTCAAAGTTAAGTTGTTTTTTTTTTTTTTTTTTTTTTTTTTTTTTTTGTTTTTTCAATCTTTGAAACCATTGGAATAAACCAAAATAAAAGCAAGGAAACCAACGGTCTGAAAGACAAACATTTTTTTAACATGAAACCATGTACCTCGAACTGGCACAGCTGTAGCTTAACTATTTCGTTTTTGTGGACTCTTTATCTTTGGTGTGGCTTCATTTTGTTTCTACGAACTATTGCATGATTTAGATATGGCAGGGAAAGCATGGCCCAGGTTAGTAACATAGTTGAAATGAGACCATTCGCTGATTTCCCTGTATATTTGGACGTTAATTTTACTGCAATAAATACTACTCGAGTAAGTTTTAAAATCATGCGGCCTTGTTGAAATTGACACCGCTCTTGTTTCGCACTCAAAGTATTATTTCAACTGATTTTTTACCACGGTTAGCTTATTCATTGGTTGAACAATTAGTAAAACTTTATGAAAAAAAATCCTTCTAGAAGTTGGGTAAATATTGGTTTACGGCTTAATTACTTTTATTATTTTACGCATTGCATATGGGTTGACATGTTTTGGTAAGGGAGTATAACAAACCACGATTTCATCTCATTAACTGGCAAAACGAATATGTTTATTAATTTCAACACTGACTTCTAAATTACGTAAGGCACAGGGGTAGGAGCGCGTTGATCTTGTGCAGTGTTCATCGTTAGTCGTAATCTCCATTTTTTCTCTACTAAGGTGAATTATGTCATGGTTTTTATAAAATTAAAAATGGCATGCATTTCTTCCCGATTTAGAATTCATCGCTTAAAGGGTGAAATACATACCAATGTTTTGAGGTCAACAAAATTATAAACTTCCTCGTCTAGGTTGTTGTTAAATTTTCGTCTTGATGGATGAATTTTAGTATCTGCCGATTTCTTTTACTTCGATCTTCCTATGCCCCTCCGTGACTGCTGATCTCTCATGAACAACAGAAATTATAGAATTGTAAAACAGGCTGACGTATTGTAGTATTGTATGAAAGGCTTCAGAGCTAGCAGGATGAGTAACATACACCTGTGTCACCTCTTTACTACATAACATCCAGTATTGATAATTAAACAGAAGTAGTAAAATTGCAAACAGCGTCGGATCTAGAGAGGTTGGGGGGGGGGGGGGGTCAGGGGGGCCCTGACACCTCTTTCGGTTTCTGAAAATATACACTTATAGTCATAATAAAAAAATAATCTATCAAGGAACGCTCCGTGTCGGCTTCTCAAATAAGTGCTCGTGTACATGATGAACTTGAACTTTACCAAGGTTGATGATAATACCATGTTTGCAGACTCTTGATGCGGTCTATTGTGGCAGATTAAAATATGTACAGCCCAACCGGCCCGCTCTGTGAAAAAGTAGAAAGTTTCCATTTGATCCGTACTCTATCACCGAAGCTTCTGTGGCTCCGTGGTAACTCCGCCGTCTTTTGCACAACCAGACACAGCTAGACGCAGGTTCGAATCTTAACAATTTCAAATTTTTTTCTTTGCTCGAAATAATTTCTAAAAATTGCATTGAGGGTGGGAGGGTCAGTCACGGCGCAGTCGGTAGCGTGCTTGGTTGCTAAAAAATCAAGGGTGGGAGGGTCAGTCACGGCGCAGTCGGTAGCGTGCTTGGTTGCTAAAAAATCAAGGGTGGGAGGGTCAGTCACGGCGCAGTCGGCAGCGTGCTTGGTTGCTAAAAAATCACCATGCCATAAGCAAACCATCCTGACGGCAGGTCACGAGCTCAACCCCCAAATGGCGCATGCAAGGTCACCACAACAACGAGCTGACCCCGAAAGCGAACGCAGGGTCTCGTGTGTCCTAGCAAATTCCCTTTTGCATAAAAATCCGGTATAACTTAGAATTAGTGATCGATTCTGACAACAAATTATTGCTCGACATAAAGTCTGCGTCGTCAATTACATTTCATTTCTCTGCTTTAAAGCCTTTAAAATAATAATTAGATGGGGATGGTCATTGATCTCTATCCTTCACCAAATACGCAACAGATCAACATTGAATTGAGTCAATACCTTACCCGACATGGCGTCATACATGTCATACAGCCCTTTCATAAAAAAAACTAACTGCTCGTTGGCACTATCAGCAAGAAAAGTTTGTTTTTTTTTCAAAAGTCACATTGCCGCTATTGCTCTACAAAGTCATAAATTTTGTTTTTATGCCCCTCTCATTTGGCCTTGCTTATCAAGACTGTACATATATTCATAACCGCAGCATCTGATATCATCTTACTATAAATATTTGGCTATTACCTAAGATTGTCACCTAAATGGCTGACTTTTAAGTGCCTTGGGGCCAGTGAAAGGGAGTACCCCTTCCGCGGACGAATTACCTGTACAGTAAGAACCCGGTAAAGTGGCACGGTAAACAGTGGCGGATTTAGGGGGTGTCAGGCGGGTCCTGACCCCCCTTCGATCTATGAAAAAATCAAACATATGGTCCCCTCTTGGATTAGAATTTAGACTAGCTTAATCACAGTTCTAAACCGTACCAAGTGGCACTGTTCGCCCTAGAAAATACCTATTTTTTCCGTCCCCGGATCCCACGCCAAAGGGGGGGGGGTCGATTTTGCATCTGCGGACTCCCCCCCCCCCTTCCAAAAATTCTGGATCCGCCCCTGATCGCGAAAGAATACATTCTATTGTCCTGTTGTATATGATAATAAAACTAGGTTTCAAACTTCCTCGTCTGACTTGTTTTTAATCGGAGTGGCACAGGGACGACACTTGAACCACTCAACGTACATCTAGGTCGCACATGTAGGTCGTGTACAAATGTATCTCCCCCCAGTTGGTTCAAGTCTATGGTAGTGTAAGCAATGAATGAATATCCGTTAACAACTGCCTTTACGTCTCCTCCATCCCAGTGTACCACAAACTTTCATAGCCACATTTACAACAAGAAAGAAGGCAACAACGCATATTTGCTGCTCGAGATTTGGCCAAACAAGGCCGCTTTTATTATAAAACCCCACTATCCTAATCTTTTTAGCAGTGTGTCAAATCGTTGCCTGTATTAAATGATATGCCTAAGGGATAAAAATATACATCAAATATTCAATATGACTCATCATCCTAAAATATGACGCGATGAGTCAGCAAAGTTCTTATTTACAAACAATTTTCGCACAAATCAATGGCTGGCGGGACGGTAAAACATCTGTTTTTCTATGTTGTTGGGAGGTAACACTATTTGTGGATACAGAAGAAAGTATACGTCTTAACCTTGACACAAATGCGCCGTTAGTTTTTTATATTAAATAGGAGTCAGGTAGGAGTCAGGCGGTATATGCGTACACGTAGCTAGCACTAGTTCCTCAGTCATTTTGTAGAGACAAGCTACACGCAGGCCCATCCTTCGATTCTGGGGGGCATTCTTGTAATATTGCAGTGATTTCGAAGAAATTTGAAACCCACTTTTACAAAAAACATAAAAGCAAATGCTGATACACAGAATGGTTAATTGTAAATTTCGATTTAATTTTACATAATGTTCGGCAGCAAATTCACCACAACAGGTTACACGGACTAGGAATATATAAGTAGCAAGGGTTTCAGGTCTACGAGAATTCAAATTCATATCCTCTCAACCTCGAAATGTGAACAAGGTCGCATTAACATGCCCAATATAAAATTTCCTATTCAATTTCAATAGTAATTATGGGTGTATATCTACCAGTTTTGGAGATATTAGAGCTAGAGAATGAGCAAACTGCGTTTCGTTGTAAAAAGTAGGCCAAATGTCAATTTCAAGGTAACAGAAAGATTGCCATTACATCATTTTTATTCCAAACGTTCTATGAGTGTATTTCTGCCAGTTTTGTAGATACATGTAGCACAGGCTTCAAACAACTGCGCATGCGCTAAAAGTGCGGTGTTTGAAATAAACAAGTTGGTGAGAGCCTGCCGGTGTTTACCGTCTGGTTGATTTATTTCATTTGCTCTCTGGTGTCATTTTGCAAATTTATATTAGAAATGTTCTATTGATTTTATGTTGTAAAAAGTAAATCCGTCGGAATTCATTAGAATGCCTTCATTTTAAGGGGATTCCCATTATTTATAGTGTTATATGTGGCCCCAATGGGGATTTTTCACCCCTCCCCCACTCTTGATTAATAAAATTCTTCATGTGCCAGATTGAAAATGATGTTGCAAAATACATTCAAAATCGTAGGAAGGTTAATTGCAGATAATGCTGCGAGGACATTCTTGGGCGAGGGCGAACTTGGCCAATATATTTTTTTTTACTTCATCTCCCGGTTTTGGAGCGCATGTTGTAATTTTTGAAAGCGAGGCAACGGAACCAAACAATACGATGCAATATGTAATCTCGTAAAAATTGTTATTTTTACATAAAGACCATAGCATGGAGTACATCGAAATGCGACTCGTTTATTATTAAGATCTTCAATAATAGTTAACATAAAATATACTATATAATAAGTTCTTGTTCCCGGCCTATTTATTAACTTAATTGATTTTTTTTTTTAGTATTTGTAGATTAAAAACACAAAAGTTGTCTGGTTTCATATCGAGGCACCACATATTGTTCTTGTGCTGATACATGTATAATACATGTAAAGTACTGTTCATAGCGGAGAGTAGGTAAGTGGTGAAATTCAAAGTCACATAAATATTCCCAATATTTGACTTGTATTTACTGTTTTTATTCCGTTATGACAGGAATGATATTCCTATAGGTACCGGGCGTAGTCCGTTCCCAGTTACTTTGTAAGGAAACATTTGCCCCATATGCTAACCCCAATACTCCAACTAACCATAACCACTACTAATCACATGGAGCCCGAGGACTATCATTTCTGTCACACTGGGTCACCAAGTGTCAAATATCACATGTCAAATTCCGGCACCCACACACGAGGTATGTTGGACATCGTAAACATCTTAGTATCATGACAAAGGTCAACTGATTCACCTAGTGCGTTGAACAGAGTCCTGCCTTGTAGTTGGTAGGGTATACGTAGGACTCGCAAGTACCCGTCGAATAAACATTTAAGATGACAAGTATGTCCGGCCTTTTCCTTGTACATGTCTCTGTTAAAATCAACCGAAGTGCGAATCTAAGCTCACTTCAAGTGGAATTACGTCATACGAGGGACCCAAGGGTATTTTCGTTACCGGTGAAAGACACTTTTTATTTCCTGAGATGCGGAACAGGTTCATTTTATATAGCGTGGCCCGTGCAGCACACCTATCCCTTGACTCATAAATGCGTCGTTTTATTCTTCACCCTTCGTGAAACGAAGTAATTATTCCCTGTAATTCATGATTTTCTGTATTTTCAGCATTACCAGTAGGCGAGTTATAAATAAAGTTTTATATACTATATGTTCTGAAATCAACGATTTTAGTTTTCCGTGAACTGTGATCACGACCCCTCAAGCGGGACCCTCTCATACGGTAATCTTATCACACCTTAAACACCACCGTAGCGTACGTCTGTCAAAAGACCCACAACCTTGACCCAGGACCCCTAGACGGCATATCGGGCGACTTAAGCTAGAGGCATTACATGAGAGACACTTAGTTCGTTTCAACGCGTCACTTAGAGAGAGCGTCTGATCACCCTTAAGCACCATGGATATGTTTGCAGAGAAACCCTGGGGTAAGCGCCCTTACTGGGGGGTCGGGTTCAACTACGACCATCAGTGGGTGTTGACAGATAAACAGAGGGAACTGCAGGCCAAGCTGATGGAGCTGTGTCGAACGACGATGCGACCAAATGCCGTAAGTGTTTTTTTACACTACAACTCGGTTTAAATTGTGTCTGTAATACCCTGTATGTTTGCCGTTGCACCAGCAATAAAATACGTTAAATTTAAACCAGTAGTACTGAAAATGAACAAAACGATTCAGTGGAATTTTTAACTTAAAAAAGCGCCCAGAGCGCCAGTAGCGCGAGTGTTCTAAACATAGCATCACGCAAAGTAATACTGGATGCACAAGTGACACGACGTCACGATCTTATGTCAAAGGGGGGCACGGAAAGTAATGCGCCATTTAAAACACTGCTGAATATCAAATTTCATTTTTTATTTTGATGCCATATATTCATAGTAGCTGCCCCTTCCAGACCAAATCCAGATCCACATTGACAACACTATACCTACAATGTAGAGCACTGTCGTTTAAAAGTTGGCCCACTTTTCACGCGTGTATGTTTTTATTCTTTTTTGTTATTCCCCTCTTCTTTTTCATGTTTTCTCTGTCAGTCTTTCTCGTTTTTTTTCTATATTTCTTTTTAAAGAGCGGATGCATTATAATGCTATTACTGCCTGTGACAGGAATCAGGCCGATAATGGTCTTATCTGTATCTTTAAAGCTGCGCTTTATCATTTTGGATTCAAAGCAATATCATGTCTGTATGCACAGTGCATGTGAAATCTTGTTAACAGTACAGATGACTACATCATTAAGCCCGGTAGATACACTCTTTGTACTTGCTAAGCACTACTGACACACATGACTTCACGAAGTATGCTTACTGACTGTTCCTCTTGGAGCCTTGGTCTCATTTTCACACAGTATTAGTACTTCAAAATGACGTTCGAAAATCTAGAAATGTTTTATTTATTTATTTTATTAATCGCTTAATTGAATTTAATTTTTGTAATTGATTAATTAACTGTGTTTTAAATTGTTAAGATATTCTATAAAGCGCATTGAGATTTTGATGAAATGCGCCATAAAAATGTAATCCATTATGAATTTTATGAAAATAGGAAGCAAATGTTTTAGTATGTTGGGGGCAGGGTCGTAAACAAATAAACGGCATATGAGGAAGCCCCTCTCTTTGCCTCCTTGCTTACTGATAGATGTCTGACAAGGCCGAACTAGACGTAAGGGGGGGGGGGCAGTTAGGCCTCTTTATTATTGCAGCCCATGTCTGTAAATTGTCTCTCAAATTTATATCATAATACCAATTGATATGGATATTCTCCATTCAACAACACATGTACATAGATTCAAGAATGTGTAAAGAGATTTACATCTCCCAGTCTCATCCCTGAATTTACATCTTATAATCAATCAGGTAAGATATGACGAGACATATGAATTCCCAAGAGAAAACTTGAACGCCATGGCGGAGCTAGGGCTGCTGGGATTGATTGTACCGAAGGACCTCGGCGGGCTGGGCGAGAACCACGTGTGTGCCGCCATGGTGGTGGAGACTATTGCACGTTATGGATGTCCCAGTACTGCTATGGTTTACTGTAAGTTACGCCATCTATATGCCGGAACGTTCTGTTAGGTGAAATAAGTTGGAAAGCATTGGCTCAGTACTAAAATGTTTTCATATCTGCGAGAAAACAAAAAAATTGAAAATAAAAATTAAGCAACGAGACCTTAATTTCCATATCTGTAATTAGAATTTATTATTGTTCTCCATTGTGATTAATTTTTGAAGATTTGAAAAGGGTGATTTAAAAAGAATCAATTAAAATTGTGGACTTGTTAGAGCCTTGTTTTGGGCCTTTTTCTTCATTTATTTCGTCATTCTAGGTATGCACGTGGGCGCAGTGGGTGGTCTTCTTCTTCGTTACCATAACAACGAACTCATCAAAAGTGTTCTCCGACGTTTGGACAAAGACAAGCTGGTGGGGACTGAGTCTTTTAGTGATCCCGCGACAGGTAAAGTGGGTTATTCATTTATTTATTTTTTGGGAATACACTCGTGAGAAATTTAAGTTTACATAAGCCAGAAGAGTCATCGCTCTACGATTTCCTAATTTAGTTTATCACTATTTATTATCTACCCCACCTTTCTACAGCACGTATACTTTGCCATAGAGCTGATGTGGTATTTTAAAAACACATGCCCACAACATCAGTAGTACATGAATTCGATTAAAGATTTAGTCGTTCTTAATTGCCATTACGCGTGACATATACTTATGATATCTCCTAGGTGGACATTTTTGGTACCCACTGTCCTCTAAGAACCGGTATACCAAGGATGGCAGGTTCCAGATGTTAAAATACGCCTCCTGGACAACCAGCGCCGGATTTGCAGACTTCTACGTCGTCCAAACCACTAGCCCGGGCTTTGGCGGCGACTACTCCGACCTGTCCGTATTTTTACTGTTCAAGGTTGGTATAGTTCAAATTCCAATATCGATAGTAATATTTGTACAGAATTTGAAGAGGAACCATTTGGATCATCGAAAAGCAATGTCATGAGGTTAAGAACATTGTTTTTTTATATTTGCTTTCAAAACATTTTGCTTTGTTTTTGTTTTTTTATTAATTTTTTTTATAATTTTTTTGCATAATTCACACGTACGTTAAAGCCATGTTTTGATTGAAGCTAATAAACTGATGAGATATATACATGCTATGATGTAAAATATAAATGCATGTAAGGGTGCTTTCCCAGAGATTTAGATCGATCTAAAGATTAAGATTTAGATCGACCTAACTCCCTGGGGGTTCACGCTAAATTGCAGTCAGCCGAGCGGGTACCATAGTTAATTACCCCCTTACAGCTTTTAGTAGGCGGGACAGACGCTTAAGCCGGCCAAGCTGACAGTAATCTAGTGAGACTCCCCACAGGGATAGATCGATCTAAAAATCTATGGAAATGGGGTGTAAAACTCTTCGTGGAATAATGCAGCCTTTGTGCTTACTCATTAAACCAGAGCATTTATTAAATTAAATTTTACTTTCAAAATTACAGGACGAGGTTCGTGCTCATGCAGATGATTGGAAATCCTTAGGTCTCCATGGTAACCAGTCTGGCGTACTTATAACAGAGGGCGTGCTTAGTCAAGACAGGCAGGTTGGAGAACTCGGTACGTGCAACATTCATCCTTTAACCCAAATACCTTTCCTCTCATTTGGATGTATAAGAAATAAATTATGTTGAAAAGTTACGGCCCCTTAAGACCTAAATCCCGTTGCTACATTAAATATATAAGGAATACAACTTTAAAGAGTCATTTATAGAACATGGATAGCTGTGTTTTAGTCTGTCAATTTTAAATTATTTCTCTTTCATGTTTATCGTAGGTGAAGGTGCTGCTATAAATGATGAAGTTGTTGACACGTGGTTCTTGCTACTGACTGCCTCCTGTTGGAACGGTATAGCCTTTGGTTGTATCGATGTTGCTTGTAAACATGCCACGGAGAAGGACCACGCTGACACCGGACTCCGAGTTTGCGACTATCCCACAATACAGGTACGATGACGTCATCTGCACGTGTTTCTGAATTCACGTGCGTTTACTTGAGTTCTATCTTGAGTGATCCTCCGTAGTACGGCGAATGTGGCAGCTTTAAATCGTATGCTGGCGCTGTTGATTTTGATATTCTGTCTTTATAGACAACGCGAAATATCATTCCCCATGTTGGTCAGTATGTACGATGTCTTCGACTTCCTGTTGGGCTAACACTAGCTACTTTTCACATATCTGGAATAAGCAAAGTAACACAAGCAGAGTGCAATATTGATTAAATTGTGCGCTTTAACAAGTAATAAGAAACGTTAACACGACTGATTAAATTGATCAACAGTTTATATGTAAGGCGAAATAAATAATTGTAATAGATTGTAACAAAGGAATACAAATCAATAGATAAAGAGACACCGATTAAATCGTTTTTTTTTTTAAGTATAGAGGCTGTTTTGTGTTCAGTAACTAATTTTGTTATATTTAATTTAATTACAGAACAGGTAACCAGGGGCGCATCCAGGATGATTTGGAGGGGAGTCTGCGGATGCGAAGCCGCCCCTTATCCCCCTATTCCCTTTTGCGTTGGGTTCGGGACCCTCTGAAGGGCCCCGAAAATTTCGTGTATTTTAGTGGACGAAGAATGCCATTTGGTGTGGTTTAGAACTATGATTCGGCCAGTCATACTTCTGATTTCAAGAGGGTATCATTGATGTGTTTTTTTCAGAGATCAAAGGGTGAGGTCAGGCCCCTCTGACACCCCCCCCCCCCAAATCCGCCACTGATAATGTATCGTAACACTAATTCCTGACCTGCTAAGTGTATTCTCAACAACAGTTATGATTTACTCTATTCTAGGACTACTTCGGAGAGTGCATCATAGACACTAATGCCTGCCGAGCCTTTGTTTTCAATGTGGCTCATGGAATGGATTTGGCAACAAATAATAATGATTGGACCATCCACAGTGATCTCAAGGTCATGCCAAGGTGAGAAGATGAAAGTGTGGCTGCGAAACGTTCTGAGCAATAACCTGTCCTACTACATGCATTCCAGATATAAACTAGAAAAACTTTGGAAAATTGTTAAAGCATCTCAATGTGGAAAATGTGTAGAATTTTATTCCATCTACAGGTATATCAGTCGCTTGATAAGTATTACATCTTGGAAATGGCTAAAAGAGCCTGACCTTGTTAAGGACTATTTTTATTCCCAACTAAACGATATAATAATAGAGAACGGTGACTATAATCGTTTCAGAACAGACTTCTTGCACTGGGGCTGGCAGATAAAGTTTGCAGCGGCCAAAAATGTCGCACATGTCTCCGATGTAATGCTCCACGCCTGCGGTGGTTCTGGATACAAGACGGAATTGGGTGAGTTTCAGTTCGAAATGAAACTCTGCCAGATTCATGTGTATTGCCTAGGCACAGTGTATCATTTCATAATGTGGACAGCGTATAGATGAATCCATCAAAACGTTGTTGACAAGAATGCAGTCTTTTCGGGATGTTAGGGATGATATTATGATACTCCTGTTTGATTTAAAAGACCGGCTGAATAATACGTAATACGAACAAACTAACAACACTTGAACCAACAACCCATTTTTAGTAACACACAAAATTAATATCATATAAATTTAACAATATTGCAGGCATTGAGCGTCTTCTCCGAGACGCTAAGGCCGGCTGGGTGATGGGTCCGAGCAATGAGGTCACACGGCAGTGGGTAGGAACCACGGCTCTCATGGGTATGGAGCAGCTGGATTACTGGTAGGTTGAGTTGCGGAGAGCTGGCAAATTCCTCAAATAAAAGCTAATGGTCTTAAGTCATATATAGCTATACAAAATACATGTACCATTAAAGATGCATACAAGATGTCAATTTTTTGTCACAAACACCAACCAAATGCCAGCATATAATTTCAAGTAGTATAACTAAGAGAATTACCAAAAGGCATTGTTTAATTTTACCCGAAAATGATGTTTGAACGGATTTTTCTGCTGGCATTCTAAGCTGTATGTCAATGGGACAGGAAAGTAGGTCACGAAAGTAGGTTAAAATTACAACCAAAAATTTTAAGAAAGGAGCAGTCTAAAGGTCTTTTATGGCTGATCGAGTGATCTATTCAGTTTATCCCTTGGCATGTCGAATTTATTTGAGTCATATAAGAATCTAGTAGAAGTGGTTTACATGCGTTACTGCATGGGAATCCACGCTCTACCGGTGCTCGGTTCGTATGTACCTTTAAAATAAATACTCCATAGGTCTAAATGTCGACATACATAGTTATGTTAAATTTGTAGGTCACATAGATCAAACACACGCCTTCTTAATTACGAGTTAAAGAAGCTGAAACCTGAAGTAAAGAAGGAGCTTGCGCACAAAATGTTGAGGGAGTGTGAGCAAGAGCTGGGCCAAGACAGCGGCACTGCGCCAAACCAAGATACTGACTTCGACGACCCTTTCTCCACATCTGCCGCCCTGCCTCTTGGCGCTTTCAAAGACCCCGCCGGTAAAGTCCACCTTGCTGCTTTAAACGCCGATACGTTTACCACCATTAAGCTAACAGAGGTTATCCAAGAAGCAGACAAAGTCCAGAGATTAAAATTCGCTCTGCCTGACCCAGAAGCCCACTCAGGTTGTCTGCCCGGTCAGTATGTGCAAGCACGTGTCAATGTTGGCGGGAAATTCCACGAGCGATATCTGTCGCCCATGAGTGCTCCCAGTGCGTTTGGTGTGATGGAGTTCGGGCTGCGCCTGGAGACGCATGGTGCATTCTCCATTGCTGTTAAGAATATGAAAGTCGGTACGTGCACTTGCCTTACTTTTCTTAAAGGGATAATAACTCTTCGTATGAAATCTACATTTCACAATAAAAACATTGTGAATAACTCATAGAAATATAATATATTCTGTTTTACCACAAAAAACGGCAGTTATAGCTATTATTCTGATATCTGAGCTTGTCTTTAGACCACGTGACCTCCATTGATGGCTATACTCTGTTAAAATCTCTTAAGAGATTTTAACAAAAAACCAAACTTTTTAGAAAAAAACCAGGGACTAACTTTGAATGTAAAAATGGATTCGTTAACCATTGGTAAGTATGGGAAAATTGTTGTTTACTCCAGGAAAATTCATTTTTTGGCCGAAACGAAGAGTTATTATCCCTTTAAGCATATGGATTGCTGTGCTTAATTTAAACCGTAGGTATGTTTTAATACTGTGGATATACGAAAAAAAGTTACGATGATATTCAAACTGAGGTTACATTTTTGAAAACGTGTGTTATATTTTATGCCGTGGAAACAACTACCAAAAATTCAATGTACACTTACCTTATTTCAGGAGACACTCTAGAATGCCGAGGTCCATGTGGAGGTTTTGAATATTCTGCGGGAAAACTGGATACTTTGACCATGATAGCCACCGGAGTCGGGGCCACGCCTGCCATACAACTTATCCGCAGCATCGCCAACGACCCTTCCGACACGACCAAGGTCAAGTTCTTCTACCACGCCAAGACGCCGGAGCAGCTATTATGCCTTGAGGAGCTTACAGCACTTGGGAAACGCGACAGTCGTTTTGATTTCACCTTCTGCGTTAGCGAGTGCGACGATTCCTGGACAGGGACCGAAGGACTCATCGACGCCAGCACCTTAAAACCGTTCCTGCCACCCGCCAACGGCAAGACAAACAAAACCATCATCTGCACTGGACCAGCAGTCGTAATCACTACATTGTCCGCCCTTCATGAGCTTGGATACAAAAGTGACGACATCTACATCTATGGGCCGTTTGGAGTCGAGCTGATACGTGCCGTGTATGGCCAAAAAGCCAAGCTTGCAACGCATTTGCCCTACTAGATCTTAATTGTTGCACTGTTGCAAAACCGAGGACCAAAATTTGGCCACCCTTTTAATTTTTTCTAGTATAACCCAGGATAAATTCGCAGTTGTACGTGTGTTCTGAGACTAAAATTGGCTAAAACAGTAACTACTTTTAGCAAAAACAATGTTTAATTTAAATGAAGTACTTTCAATTCATCTCTCACCTGTTGTGAAAGGAGCTCCAGGACTGAACATAACAGTAAACACGAGTGAATGACTGCTGGGGACTTGGACAGTTAGAATTTGAATTTGATCAGAGATGTTGCATAGGATCATTTCACTGTGTATGTTAAAGAGAGCAGGTGGCAGAACATATCTCACTCCTCTGCAGCTTGGTTTGAATTCACTGCATTCACTATCTATCTTTATTGCTGCTTCTTGTTCCCAGGTTCCAAAGGTTTTGTAAAAATTCTTAGATTTTTGCCATCCAGGTCCAATTGTGCCAAGTATCAATTGACAGTTAAAATGAATTTGACATTCCTGATAGTTTTACAACAGCAGAAGTGGCAGAAAATGGAAGAATGCATTCAGGGAGCAACATCAGAACTGATTCAAGAAACCACAAGAAGAAAAGCAGAAAAAGTGGACGATCCAAGACATTATCAACATAATTTCCAGTATATATATATATATATATATATATATATATATATATATATGTTACAGATAAAAACTACGCAATATTAGCTGTTGGTTGAAGAAAAATCACTACTTTATTCTTGTAACATTACATGGTCTATGAAAGTATCTTACAATTATTTTCAGATCTGATTGAACTGTACAATAGTTTGGTTTACAACTTGCTTTATGTATGGCTTCATGCAACGCTTTCCAATGTTAACATTTATATTGAGAACGCATCCATTTGGTACATGTATCTGTAACATGACACGTGCAGCCCGGGGTGACAGGAGTGGTAGTCCTAGGAGTGGAAGTCCCCTGTGATTAGTACAGTTTAGGGTTAGTCGGAGTATTGGGGTTGGAATATGGGCCAAATGTCACCATTACAAAGTAATGGGGAACGGGCTACGGTTTCAAATGGACTTCCATTCCTGTCACACCGGCGACAGCCAAACTAAAATACACTTTACTGCATGTCACTTATATCATTATAAACATAAGTGAAAGCTGCTTATAGCAAGTATGTTACAGCATAAAAATATTGTAGTACTCAGTTAACAGCAAACCGTAGGTTCGGAGAATGGTGTAGCGCAAACAAAGGGAAATAAAACAATAGTTAATAGCGAACATGTAGTCATTGCCTTTTTAATTGAAATGTCCAACAGGCCCCATATGATAAAAGAATAAATCCACTCCATAAAAACACTCGGTTACACTATATTGTGGTGTTTTAACACAGAGAATGACTTTGTCATCATCTAATAATCACACATGTGACTATGTATGATATGATACGTAAAAAGGGTGCGGCTAGGTATTCTATTACATATAAAAATGCAGCAATCACAACAATTGAGGAATTTCACCCTCCAAACGTAATTACGGTTGGTGTTGATACACGTTTCTTTGAAATAAACCTTATTTAGTCTATGCACATGTAAATCATGAAACAAAGACCATTTAAGCCGCCGTCACACTTATTCGGAATCAGCAGGAATCAAGCAGAACTAGCCGGAATGTCTAAATTTAAGAATTCGTACTACATTCGGGAAGAAATTTCAAAATGGCCTAAATCCTTGTAAGAATGCCGTTGGAATACTCAGTATGCACTTGAATCCGCCTGGAATGATTTGTGCACATTTCGGCTGTATTAGCTATCAAAAGCAGCTCCAATGTAGTTGGAAAACTAATAATATCAATAATGCTGTCATAATGCAGAATATTTAGAATTCACTTCGAATGCCGTACGAGTGTAGTTCGATTGCTAGCTGAAATAGGATCGAGATGCATTCGAGTTGCATTCTGGCTCATTCTAGCAGGATTTGAAGTGTCTTGCCATTTCGGTTCTCCCTCGAATGAGATCAGAATATTTCGAATGCTGTCGGAATGCCGTGAGAATATTTAGAATGCAGTCATAGTGCAGTTAGAATACTATTCAAATGCCATTCGATGATTTTCCACTTGGAATGCACTTCGAAAGTTTAAAACATGAGCAAAACATTCGGGCCGGCCACAAGAATGGGTAAAAATATTTGGAATGCACTTGGAATTTTTAGAATGCTCTTCGAATATCCAGGAACGCACAAAGAATTGTCTTTCCGACGTCATTCTTGCTCATTCCGCCTATAGTATGACGGGGTACTATATGGAAACTTACGCAACCACATATACACACGCTCACACATGAAAACCCACTGTGCCTGTTGACCCACGTACCTGTAAACCTCACACCCTCCTCCACACACTTACACACGAAATACAGATCTCTAAAGACATATATCAACAGAATATATCATGTACACAGAAAATGAATACATCTGAAGTTTTAACTAATATCACCTTAATTTCAACTAGTAAAAAATCAACATTACAAACCTTTGTAAATAATCTACTGGGATAGAATTCATGGATTGTTCAAATGATAATGTGGAGAAAATACAAATTTAAGTACCTAAATATTTATAAAATAAGCGATATTAAGTCAAAAGTAACAATGGTTGATGAGCACGTTACGAACAAAAAGTCTCATTTCCATTAACTAATTTTCAATTCTTCACTGGCGAAGTAGCTACAGTTTTGAGACATCATATGTAGGTTCCACACTCCTTCCACCGACAGGATGTTTAAAGTCGACCATATTATAATCAGCTTCAGGCTCATCCTCCATTACCGGTAAAGCTACATCGTAATCTGGCTCCGGGTCCGGCCCTGACTCGCTCTCTGAGGACGATTCCTCCACACGTTGTGGCGCACCAGGATAGTCCGGTACGGGCTCCTCTTGACCCAAGACATCCGGGTAGTTCTCCGCGTATTGGCTAAACTTCTCTGATATTTGATCATCGTTGTAGTCTGGTTCTGGTTCCTCTCTGGCTCCGTCTCCACTTGGGAACCATGTGGTGTCGTATGTGGCGTTCACTGTATGGGTGCCACTTTGATCAATGACCAAATGCCGCGGTAATTGTTCGTTGCTATCCGACTGCGTACATTTACCGAAGCGTTTGTGTTTTGGGGAGCTGGTGCCCTTCTGCAAGCCGCCGGTTTTAATACACATGATCAACAACATTGTCACTGAAACGAGCATGTTAACTTTTAACTATTATAATATTAATTACATTTTTGTTATATGCAATTTAAAAGATGAATAATAAAGGCCCATTTAAACCAAGTGAAAACTATTCTAAAAAGTTATTTCTTTTCCAAAATGAAGCTCATTGATACACTTGTGTAGACTACTATCGATTCCTTTGGGGTCAAGATAGATTTACATTTTAGGCTTAAAGTAAAAAGCAGATTTCAGTCTTAATTGTATTATTATTATGTGATACACGTCCCTGCTGTGAATTTGCCTCTCATAATAATAATAATTATTAAAAATTCACGTGTGTACGTAAAACAAATGGTCAGCTCACCTGAGATTACTATTGCTGAGATCAGGGAAATCAACAACAGCTCCCACGTCCAAATATTGCCGTCATACTTGCCTTGTTTGAGGTTAATCACTAAAGAGGGAACAGAAAACAAATTACACCCTGTCCGTTGTACTTCTAGAGACATATGAACCAATGGTGACGTAAACGCACCTGTTTATGACAAAAGATGCGCAAATACACGCATATAAGAGCAATTTGACCTAATATGAAAATATATTCAACAAAGAATGCATCTATGGTCTTTGCCATATACCCCCGGTATATGTATTATGCCTAAATTACCTGAACATTCCTCAGCGGACTCCGAACCCACACCCAGTGTCGTTTTGCCAAACTCACAGCGTTCACAGAAAGTCTGTCCGTACTTCGGTTGAAACTGTCCAAATTTACACTTGGCACATGGTGCTACCCCGGTTATGGAAAACGTGCCTGGTGCACATTGTTCTGTAAAGGAAATGGCTCTCTATTCATTTTTGCAATGCTAACACATAATTTAATTGATTTTCAAGCATTTTCATATTACAATGTATGTGCATTTGACTTATAAATGTAATATGTCATCATTATGGTTGTTATTTTAGAAAAGATAATAATGATATTTCTTTAGTCATTATTCTAAAAATAATTTCGCTACTATTATTTTTTATTTATTCAATTTAGTAGTAGTATTACTAATATTACAGTAGGAGTAGAACTAGAAGCAGCAGCAGCTCAGGTGGTAGTAGTAGTAGTAGTAGTAGTAGTATTGGTAGTGGTGGTAGTATGTAATCATGTCACCTACCAAGGCAGTCCAATTCTGACTGTAGCCCAGTGGATATTGTGGTGTTGTGTCCAGCACATCGTTTACATGTCTTCTGTTCTTTTTCGTCTTGATACGTCCCCTTCTCACACGGCATACACGTGGGAGACTCCAACCCACTCGGGGACGACGTCCCAGGCGGACAGAGTTCTGCAAATGAATAAATCATTGAATAAAAAGTTAAAAAAAGGAAGAAAAATGTTATCCACTGATCCTGTGATATCCTGAACATAATGATAATAATGATGACAAGTTGATGAGTAAGAACGCGCATTTTGTCACTCCTTTTAAAAGCCACCCCTTCCAATGCATCTGGGTCAATGTGGCTTTTCTTGTAATAGCGACACCTACATACATGTTGTACAAAACCCAAACATTAAAAAAGTATTCATTGTACTCACTAAAGCAGTCGCTCTTTGCAGTGGCCCCCGTTCCATTTGTAGACGTGTCTGCCTCACACTGGTCACATGTGGTCATCATGTCCAGGGCCTGGTAACTTCCCTTTGGACACCACTCACACGGCTCAAGGCCAGTTGGAGAATAGGAACCAGGCGTGCACTTGGCTAGAATGAAACAAATTGGGATTTAAAAACACAGCACTGCGTACGGCATGCATCATCTTATTCCCATAGAAGAACGTTTGTCTACTCTGAAGATACCTGAAGTAGGGCCTATAGTAGATCCTGACCTAATAGAACATGCCTCAGAAATGGCATTGGTTTGCAAATTTTTATTAATAAATCTATTACCTAAAAAGCAGGTTGACCACGCCGCAATAAAAACAAAACAATGTTTATGTTTACATTAAGATAATATAAATAACAACTGCTGATGCACGTCTCACTAAAAATACGATCTCCCATTATGTTCATTAATTTAATAGTTTTTTTTTCAATCAGTCTCACATATTATTTCTGTAGAATCACTTTTAAATAATGCCATAACTAAAATAAATGTTATTTTGCGCTACTCCATACCTATACAGAGCGTGGGTGAGACTGCCCCCTCCGCCAGAGTGTAGTGCGTGTCTTCACACGGTACACACGAGGTGGCGGTAGTGTTAGGCATGTACGTCCCTCTAGGACAGGGCAGACACGCAGGGTCACTGACACCGGACGCAGAATATGTCCCTGGTGGACACGCGTCTGGAAAAAGGAGCACATGATAAGTCAGTGTGTTTGAAATACATGTAAGTGACGGAAGCCGCAAACTAATGTAAAATTGTAATTATTTTTCAAGATAACCTTTGAGTTTAATGAAAATATATCAGTAATAATTAATTTCAACAGCAAAAGAAATACTATTTTCGACAATGCTGAGAATAAATGAATAAATGCGCATAGTTCATTTGCTATTGGTGAATTGGTGAATTCCCCAGGTAAGAAATCAAAACTGTGCATGGACCTTCCGTCTGTCATTGTTCCAAGATGGCCGCTCATGCACTGACCAGTACTAACCTTTACACTGCTCTACTTCTGTTGCACCCTCACTGGCCGTGCTGTTACCAACTGGACATGACAAACAAGATGTCTGACCCATGTCCGGCTGGTAAAATCCCTTTGTACACTTCAGACAAGAGCCTGATTTGACAATGTCCGCCTGGCCTCTGTAAGTACCTGGGATACACGGAGCTGAAATGGACGATGACGATTATATATATATATATATATATATATATATATATATATATATATATATATATATATATATATATATATAATTATGTCCATTATTTTAGTAACAATGTATAAAATACCGATTCCAATTATCTTGATAACACATCCTTATTGACTATATCAGTTGGTTTTAAGGTATGCTTATCAATGAGAGAATTTACAAGAATATATGTAAAATGCATATCCACGTACTAATCAAACCACCATATTCAAGCATCTATATAATTCTTATATACATACAGTGCTGTAATACATATTGGCACTTACCACATAAAAAGCCATTTTGCGATAATCCGCTGCCAATGGAACAGAATGGATGAATCAAAGCCGAAGAAATGTTCCCAATGACAACCGGGTTTTCTCCTAAATAGAAATTGTCTTGGGACGCAAGTTTGGAATTTATATCTTGCAGTGTTGTATTTAAGTTGACCACAGATTCGGCTAAAGCGATTGCAAAATCTGTGTAATCTATGAATGGGGTGTCTCTCTCCGACATGTTTTGACCAATAATGTACGCTTTCAAATCCTCTGCGTCGTTCGCATATTTCCGCTCACTGGATATTGTGAACAAAGACAGGTTAAAAGGTCGGAGTAGTTCGCTGATGATTTGGGTAATATTTTTGTATCTGTCTAAGGAAACGCTGCTGTCGACGCTCGTCGTTGTGGCCGGTTCAGCCGTACTCATTGCGTCCGCTCCTGTCGTGTTCGTCATCAAGGTAGTAAACGAAATAGCCGTGCTGTCCTCCATGTTGACTGTTGTCAAATTAGTAGTGTCGTCATAGGAAAGAAGGATGCGGCCAACAGGTATGGTCATTGCCAAGTATTTGGGGGTAACTTTAAACGACAGTTGTGCAAAGGGAGATGCAGTTTTTATAGATAAAACAGTTAACTTCGCCGGTTGCGAGAATACCTCGCCATAATCGTTATACGCCCGGCAGAAATAAAAGCCTGTCTGATTGGCCGTAGGCTGCCGTATCAGCAGCATGCTTGATCCGCTGTCATTAATCAGTTGCTTTGTTCCATTTGCAGAACGTGCAAAATACCATTCATATCCGGGCTGCGGGGATCCTATACAAAAATATCGCTTTCAATCACATATAATTTAGATGAGAAGTTTTATATGTAAATACCTATACCAGTCAATCGATAAACAACGACCAAAATTACAATTATTCAACTAGTGGTAACTAGTAAATGACAACTGGGTGAATATCTATTGAAAGAATAAATGTGATAAAGAAAAAACGATCTGAAAATAGAAAGACTGAATGTCAAAAAAGGGAACAAAAGAGGATACAGACACTGAATGAAAAAGAAAGAAAAAAGGAAAGAAAGAAAGAACCGACAGTTGTTCACAATGTTTACCTGATGCATTACAAGTGAAAGCAGTACTCCTAGGGTTCATGTACGTGGTCGCTGTAGACTCTGGGTGGGAGACCACAGTGGGGGCCCACACGACTTGAATCCTCATCGGAAATGACGTTACCACACCAAAATGGTTCGTACCGACGCACTCATAGGAATCACCATCAGTTACAATTTCTTTGGGAATTTCCAGATTTGACCCAGAAACTGAAGCCAAGTGAAGACCGTTTTTCTTCCAGGTGATTGCTGGCGTTGGGGTCCCTGTGACGTCACAGGTCAGGCGAGTGGGGTCTCCTTGTCTGACAAATTCTGTAAAATTTGACTGCGATGAAATAGTTGGAGTTTCTCCACAAATAGCGTGTTCATTCCGTAGAGTGACAAGAAGAGAGAAAAAATCCGATAGTTGGGTTGCAAACAAAGTTTGCGTTTCCCTGGTAAAGTTCTTTGAGTCAAAAATGACAAGAGACATTTCGAAAGACTGTCGAATTTCTTGTACACGAGATAACATCTGCTTTGCCTGAACGTATTTAGATGTTAGTAAAATGTCGGACAACATCTGGAGCTCAGTCAAAATACAGTCAGAGAATGAATAACAGTTGAATGTCTCCGAAAGTGAGTCGGGCAGAGAAAAGTTCTGCATAGCATAGTACCAAAGTTCTATATTGTTACTGTTATTGCTGTTCGCACCTGCGTCCGTTAATTCTTGGTCAAGCAGAGATATGACGTTCTTCATAGCTGCAGTTTCATTATTTTCACTCTGTGAAGATAAATTAATTAGATCTTGCTCTGTCAAGTTAAGAAGACGAATTCCTGTAGTATTAAGATCTACGGAATAAGTTTTCTGGGAAAGCTCTTTCAGATGGCTGACTGATGACGTCATATTATCATCAGTGGTCTGGTTTCGTGGTCTGAGGGTCTTATCCAGTTGTATGGACGCGTTTAGATAGTTAAGGATTGCCGTGAAAACTTTACAACTGTTTTCAACGTGGATGACGTCACTGGTTGAATTTTGGTCACTAACCTGCCGCCGGAGTCTCCGGGAAGGCATTGCAGATCGTTTGCTCCGCGTAGCAGCCTCGATGTCGCCATAAATTTGTCGCGAAATTAGGAGAACTGCGTTTACCATCGATTGCTGTAGGTTACCATTATCTAGGAATGTGACATACTCCTTTTTCCCCAGGCTGAATTCGTCCACTCCAATCGTCACTGGAATTACCGTAACCTTATCCTCGGGTAGCGACATATTTATTTGTACATACTCGACACTTAAAGGTTTTGTATGGTCAACTAATTTCTTTTGCAAGAGTAAGGCGTCGCGTAGTTGGGCAACAAGCTGCTCTTTACTTCGTTTAGCTTGTTTTAAATAGCTGTGTTTTGTGTCATTGAGAATAAGTGCCGACTGGTATTTTCTTTCAGCCGAGTCGTGCCTGACTTGTTGTCCTTCTTTCTCGAGGCGAGCAACATTGGCTGAAATCCTCAGCTTTTGAAGTTGGTCCAGAATTTCAAACGACTCATTCCTGCTCTTTCCCAGTGCAGCGTAAGCCGATCGTATAATTTTGTTGCACTCGCTGTTTCTGGCGACACACACGGGGTCGGACACGTAGTGAAGGTTAGGAACTACTCGGCATTCTTCAACAGGTACGATGCCGGATTCAATAATTTTCTCGCACGGCTCACAGCAGGTTTTGTCCTCGGCCTTGTTCACAAGCATCGGGCAGTATTTTTCATTTTCTCTACAGTCATAGACTTTGATATGGACTTCAAATTTCGTGACAACTTTTCCACCGCTACAACCGCTAAAAAATCCACCAAACATGCCACAGCTCCAGTAGTCAGTAATTTCCTCGATCTTCTTAAAGTCAAAACAGGTTGTTCTACACACGTACTGACGGACAACTTGGCTGACTTTTGTGCATTGGGCGCAGCATTCCGTGGTGATCTTTTTATCCACCACAGTGTCTTTGACCTCACAGAGTTCACCAGACACGGCCACAGCCGGACAGGACACGGTGGTGCACAAACCCTCTACCGCCTCGCGAGTGGCCTCCAAATGACCAAACGCGGCCTGAAATTCGCCCTCCACAACGCGCAGTTCTTCTTCTATTCTAACCACATTTGCGTCTGCTTGTTGTAGCACGTTTGTTGCATTGTCCAATGTTGTTTTTGCCCCCAATACTAGTGCCTGTGCCTCATTGTAGCCATTTCTGGCGTTTTCCAAAGCTTGGTCGATCACCTTAATGCGTTCATCAACTATATTAGATATGCCCGAAAAGTACCTGTAAAACTGACCTTCAAGACTACCTTGCAAACTTTCTCTGCCACCGTCGCCATCTACAAAACGGCCCTGAAGATTCCAAGAAGGCGGCAGAGATGTATCTGCAAAGGATGAGGATACGTTTACCAGAAGTGGGTATGAACTATTTAACTGGATTGTGGAACTTATGCTCAGTGTTTCATTGCCAATGACCATAACCACAGGGACCACATTATCCAGTAGACTGAGTTTGACCGGAACTTGCCCCGTTACACTCTGAGAACCATCCATCGCCATGGTTATGTTGCAGTTGTCTTGTATAGCGACATGGGATGTCAGATTCTCTCCATGGCCGACCTCGGATATAACTGTGGTCTCCCCATTTGGTTCCATATCTAGGTGTACGGGATTGGAGTCTGACAGACAGAGCCTTCCAAAACAGATTGTCCCCGGGAATGTTAGAGTAAAATGACCAATGGAGCATGGGTTTGGAACACTGCAGTGGAAAGTCACTCTCCCTTGAACATTTTTATCTGGTTTGATATATTTGTTCAAGGGACTGAGTAAGACGACTGAGTCGACCATGTTGAAGTCCAGTGTATTCGTGTTGCCTGAAAAGAAGGATGTTTATATTTATTCGTTTGCGTACATGTTGTATTGTTGATTTCACAAGAGAATCACTATTTACGCAGCTTTTGCATTTCTTTACTTTGGAGTTATTATCTTTATTCTTTTTGTCATTGTAAATTAAAATAATTCAATGTGCCAGCTTAATTTATACTTAAGAGAAATCGGATTTAAAACAGTAACGAAAACATCGAGTCTTGAAAACAATATTTCCATTTTGCCTCACCAAGTGTTGCTGCCCATGCAGCATCCTCAGACTCAACGGTCCACAGGTTAGAGTTCTGCACGGCGTGGTCCAGCAAGAGCCGACCTTTACCTCCGGCAAAAGCGGGTAGTTGACGATATACAGACTGGAAAGTAAACCCAATCTCCGTTAATTTTACGAATCTTTCATTTCCTGACGGCTGCTTAATTGACCTTGTGATATGCATTGTGCATTAAAATGTACATGTTTTTTGTAGATTAACAATATACGTCAGTGGATGTTCATATGAAAGATGTAGATAATAATAAGAATAAAATAATAAGAACACATCATTTTAAGTAGGCGTCTCACAATTTTCAAAAAAGTATCCATTGTATATGTACATATAAGCAAGTATGCACTTGATTGTGCATGTTAATTTTAACCCCATCAGTATTTTTTAAGCTTCCTTTTTTAATAATATTGGACACTGTGAGAAAGCTACGGACTCTCAGACTGAGTAAAAAAGTTTCAAGGAATATATAACCAACCTTGACCAGGTCTTGTGTTTGAACAACGCTGCCACCCTGCAAGTTGAGTGTCGTCGCACTTTTTGAAGAAGCATCATCGAACGTCTTATTCACCACAAACTGAACCCACACATCGCCTATGATTCTGTCAACATTAAGTGCCAAACTGGTAAACTCAAACCCTTGGAGACCCGAAAACCCTATCTGTTCCACGCCAACCTTCCAACCGTAATTGTCAAGGGCACGGAACATTTCGGTACTTTGGAGTTCGGATGCCATCTCGCTTGTTATGTTTATAAACATGGCAGAGGCATTGGTGGGTAGCGCTTTTAAAGTTGTTCTCATATTGATTTCCCCGCTATGCAATGTCATTGTTGACTCGCCAAGAGTTATGTTGGCTGTTACGGAGGACTCCATCGATAGAAATACATTACTTTTGCTATAATTCATCCAGTCAGCTATTGTTGCCTTGGACTTTGTGTCAACTTGAACTGGGACATTAACGCGACTATCACGATCAAACGAAAAGCTAATGTTTAACCATTTCGGGAAGTATTGTGCGTATACGTTAGCAATGGCTTTGGCCAATGAGTTGCTCTCTTCCAAAGCAGTTATGTCCTTTTGACTCATTCTCGTGGCATCAGGCTTTATCAAGGACCCTTTCCAACGTGAAGAGTCATAATTGCTCAAGTGAGCTTCCTGTTCAATCGTCATTTCGGACACTTTCAGTGTCAGTGGTGTGCCTTTCCATTCAACTGCAAGTCCATACAGAGTTAAAGGCACGGTAAAAGACGGTGTCATCAGCTGGACTATGCCCCCAGTGAAGTTGACATGTTCGAGAGTCGGATCCGTAAACCATTCTTCAGTTGACATTAAAGATAATTCACCAGATAGCAGAGACACGTTGAGCCAAAATTGTCCCATGGGGAGAGTACCAGGAGCGATGCCAAGTCTTTCAAACACCGAAAGTTCAGCAGGAAAGCGAGGCCTTGCCACAGACACGACACTTACAGGAATTGGGTCGTATTCAGAGGCACTGGGTCCCGACAGTTTGTAGGAAATGATCCAGGTTCCAGTCCTCCGAGGAACCATAGCAAAAGTCGCAGATGTTACCGTGCTATTCATTGTTACTGATGAAGGAATGAATTCAATGGAATTAAAATCAGAATATGGAATGATTGTCAAACTTTCCACAGGTCTAGCCGTTATAGTGAATGTTTTAGTTTGTCTGTGTAGGAGTAGTGATTCAACGTCGACAGGTGAGGCAATGTGACCGCGTTCACAGGTGTTTCCGTGGTAGCCAGTACCGGTACAGTCACATTGGAAGGTGGTAACGTTTATGGGAACACAAACACCACCATGTCTGCAGGGGTTCGGGGAACATGTTGAGATTTCTGAAATAGTACGGTGGAGTGAAATATTGCACATGGAGCGTGAACGTGCAGCACGTGGATGGTTACCTAACCTGTTCGTAGCGACTATGTCGACACATGAACCAGTTATTGCGACCCACAGTTATTAATTTGAAAGCAAATATAACTTTCTAAAGTTCAACGTTGCCATTTTTGTTATCTTACTCCAGCATATTTGAATGTTTTCCTACTATTTGTGGTCTGCAGTTCATTATAAATTCCTTCACTGAAGTATTTTGTTCCAGCATATATATATATATATATATATATATATATATATATATATATATATATATATATAATCCTAACCGTAACTTATCATACATGTTACGTCTTAATAACTTAATATATAAATGTGAGAGAGGAACAGCACTTTCAGATATGCCTAATTATATATAGGATTGACTGCTATATATTAAAGCTGGTCGGAATACCTTTGCACTCAATAAGATCCGTGGACCATGAAACGCTGCCATCAGCATCCACAATACATTCTCTGAAATTTTTGACGAAATCATCCATGTAATGTCCGTCGTAACAGCCAATAGTGCATCTGGACTTGAAGTCAGTGTGACAGGGCAAGTTGACAAAGCCGTTTTGTGGAATCAGTCCATCTTCGCTTCTAATGTCAGGACACTGCTTGGCTAAAATCAGACGTTTTGGACATAAGAAACACTGTATTAATGCGAAAATCATTATTAATGAATTATTTAGCCTTTGTCTTTGTACCCGAAGAGTTAAGCCAACACTTCCACACTTTAACAAATGTATTCAATCTTAAACAGCTTAATTCCCAAATTAATTCTCAACACCAGGAAATACTGTTGCACTGACAAGTAGTGGGGTGGCATTTTGGGTTAATATCTGATTGGTTTCCAATGCACTACGTACATAATTCTCAACGTGTTGAATACAGGATTTTGTTAAGAACTACATGCAGCAAAGGACCACTATTGCCCCTCTCCTTACTATGACTGACAGGTGTGAATACAACAAAGCAGTGCTTTAATTATAACCAGAGGAACCCACTGATACTTACGTAGACAGGCTGTCTTCTGGCCAGACCAGGTGGCGCTAGGAAGGCAGACCCTGCTAGCAGACCCGACCATGTAGTATCCCAGATCACAGGTAAAAAGTACACGTCTCGTTGGTGACAAACCCACTACAGGCTCTGGCGCCGTTATTTGGCGTGTCAATTGCAACACAGGGGTTTCCTGAAAAGCAATGAATCGAAAATACGATTTGTATAACAGAATTGCGAATGAACGCGTACCTAAATAAATAATGTTTCACTGCAGGGTCCCATGTACTTTTATTCCATCTTATTCAATCCATTACTTCATATAATAAACCGTTATCCTTCTTTTGCACTTTCCCTTTCTCGCTTTACTTATAGGCTAATCAAATACTATACATATGTTTATATTCTAACAACTTATTTGGCTTTTAATAATAAATATTGTAACCCACTAGAAAAGTATATTAAAGGTGAGATGTATCAACGTAGAGAATTATATTCCATCTAACTGCATCACATACAGAAAAATTACCATCAAAAACGATATAATTTATATAATATACACATACCTAAACATGTCTTGTTATCAGTGCCAAGATGCCATCCAGACTGACATGTACAGTAGAAAGAACCCTGGGTGTTCTTACAAATATGTCCACAGCCATCGGTCCCACGGTCACACTCATTGATATCTAAAAAACGTAAATCGGGATGAGAGTCAAAATTGCTTCCGTGACTTCGCTCTATGTAGCTTTAAAAGCAAAGATGCAAGTTATGTAAAGAACATGTTTTCTTCTTTTTTTCGTCATTCTAAACTTATTTTGACATGCACGTCACTTAAAGTCCATTTGTGCAAAAGCACGCACGTCTGTCGTTTTCACTGTGATGTGTATTATGTACATGTACTTAAGCACACCATTTACCTATACATCCACGTCCATCGGGCGCCAGTTCATACCCATTTCTACATGAACACGTGTAGCTACCACGTGTATTGTGACAGTTGTGATCACAGGCATGGGTCCCGTTACTGCACTCGTCAACGTCTGAAAAAATTAATCCGTGTAAAGGCCACCAGGGGTTGTAAAATGTATAATAAATGTATCTTACACGTACCATCGTAGAAAAATACATTTTATCACCCGAAATCCATAACTTTAGGAAAACAAAAATTGGGAAAGCAGATTTATTTGATTCAGTTGTGAATTAGACGGCTTCTTTGTCTTACCGTTGCAGAGTTTCTTGTCAGCAGCAAGAATGTAGCCTATATTGCAAGAGCAGTAGTAGCTCCCATGAAGATTGTTACATTTCTGTTCGCAGCCATGATGGGAGGTTGAACACTCGTCGTGGTCTAATATCAAAATAAATCAGCGTACATTTAGTTTTGATGTTGGCTATCATCAACAGAGGTTTTACCGATTAAATATAAACGTGTTAAAACAATTTTGAAATTTTGTGAAACGCATCTAAATATAAAATTTACGACAACCCTTTTAGCTATTGAGCATTGCATGACAGCGACTTCGGCTTACACAAAGATAAATTTAATATGTATTTGATTCTACATGTACCAACAGAAATCAAAGCATTTACATCAATAACAAAATAATTTTATTATGAACCCTATATCACCCTTACCAGAGCAAGTCAGACCGTTCCCATCCAATACAAACCCAGTCCTACAGGTACAAAAGAAACTTCCCACGGTGTTGGTGCAGTTATGGGCACAGCCGCCATTGCCAGTGGAACATTCGTCGATATCTTTAGTTATGTTAAAGAAAATCAAATTCGTTATATACTAAATGACATTTACTAAATGACATCAAATGATAGTTTAATATTTTTTAATTAATAGATCACGAATTATCACATATCATTAAAATCAGTCTTTGTTCCAAAATGCAACACTTTCTTATATAAAAGCAACAATCGAAATCTCGCGAGTGAAATCGAGAGTTCCGACAACTGTTATATTCTTATAGGTAACCCAGCCAACATACTGTACCTCTACACGAGTGACTGTCCGCCTGCAGGGCATAGCCAACATTACAACTACAGCGGTAACTTCCTGGGATGTTGGAGCATATTTGAGAACATCCACCGTTATTACTGGTACACTCATCAATATCTGGAAAAGGTAAATTTGTTTCAAAATAGATTAAACCGTACCATTTCTTTGTAGTTTAGATTAACGCAAATAATGTATGTTGAAGATCTACCACTCAAATCATCAGTACATAATACAGACCGCTAAAAATGACATCGTGAAATCCAGTCTACTGATCTATGCAATTTAAATGGAGTTATATATATATATATATATATATATATATATATATATATATATATATCGACTTTCAATAACTTACAAAATACCTCAGATATAATTTTTTATATCATCTCCAGTGACTCTACAAGTGATGAAACATCTCCTACCTAAACAGCTGTGAGAACCTTGGAGTCGGTAGCCATCTCGGCACGTGCAGTAGTAACTACCAATAGAATTGTGACACGTGTGATCACACCTATGGGTGCCTGCAGTACATTCGTTTATGTCTGGAAAATAAATAAATTGATCCGTTCATTGATCCATTAGTAGGAAGAAAAACAAATCAACTGTTCCATTAGATCGTTGCTTGAATGGTTTGCTTATGTTTCTCAAAAAGTATTGCTTATATAAACCATGATTATTTTTATAAGGTTAATGGAAAATTACTTAATTATTTAATGGAAAATTACCAAGAGCCGGTATGGTTAAGGCCTAAATCTTGCCTTTATGGTGTTCATCATTAGATTACATGTATATGTTTTGCTTATCAATAGAACGGTGTCATACCAAGATATTTGCCTTTGATATAAGGATGTTCTCCCTACTGTCAGCTTTTCAAAATAATAATAATAAATAATAATATAGACAATCATTGATATATCTGTACTTTTCCCCATAGTAAAACTCACCGGTACAGTTTTTAGTGCCATACAATACATAGCCAGTTCTACACGTGCACCTGTAACTTCCTGCAGTATTCACACAGTTGTGTTGACAGCCATGGGAGCCCGTACATTCGTTGATATCTACAACAAAGTATAAGACAACAAATGCACATATATATTAATGCACAAACAGTCTCTGCATTCTATCGAATGCATGACATGATAATTTGAAATAAAAACCACTACTTTTGCTAAGAAAATTAAGTAATTACAACTAGTATTTATTCTTCTTCTACTACTACTACTAAAAATACTACAATGTACTACTACTACTACTACTACTACTACTACATGTACTACTACTACTACTGCTACTTCTACAACTACTACTACTACATGTACTACTACTACAGTGTACTACTACTACTACTGCTACTACAGTGTACTTCTACTACTACAGTGTACTACTACTACTACTACTACTACAGTGTACTCTACTACTACTACTACTACTACTACTACTACTACTACTACAGTGTACTACTAATACTACTACAGTGTACTACTACTACTACTACTACTAAAGTGTACTTCTACTACTACTACTACTACTACTACTACTACTACAATGTACTACTACTAATACTACAGTGTTCTACTACTACTACAACTACTACTACTACTACTACTACAGTGTACTACTACTACTACTACTACTACTACTACTACTACTACAGTGTACTTCTACTACTACTACTACTACTACTACTACTACTACTACTACTACTACAGTGTACTTCTACTACTACTACAGTGTACTACTACTACTACTACTACTACTACTACTACAGTGTACTTCTACTACTACTACTACAGTGTACTACTACTACTACAGTGTACACTGTAGTAGTAGTAGTACACTGTACTACTACTACTACAGTGTACTTCTTCTACTACTACTACTACTACTACTACGTCTACTTACCGGTATCACACCGTGCTCCGCTGTAACCGCTTGTACAGGTGCACACATTGGGGGCGGTACAAGAACCCTGGACACATCCACGACTACAGATTGCTTGTATAGAATAGAAATGAATACAAGTCAAGGAAAATGAACCAGAATTAAGCCAAACTTAACATTTATTCAAATTATCTTTTATCAGATTGGGATGAAATAAATAAATAGATAAACTAATTAATTGAAATAAAAGAAAAACATTGTTTGTATTCCATATGTAGGTCACTTACGTGTGTTACAGGTTGTTCCGGTTTGTTTCCAGCCAGAGCAGCAGACTTGAGTCTGGTAATATTGTGTTTGGTACACTGGCCGGGAGTAATAAGCTGTAATGGGTCTGAAAATGTCAAATTGTACGGGATGTCATTTCCCCCACAGATATTTAATAAGTGAAAAATATTGTAAATTTCAGTAATTTCCCCTTTATCACCATCTCCAGAACTGCTGAGACAATTACGATCTACACACTCTTTTTCGTAATTCCTATTACTTACTGGCATAGTTCACCGGTCTCCATCCCCATTACGAAAGTAATTAAACGTTTAGAAACTTAGTCTCATAGGTCACCCACACACTCTTATCATTATGGCAGCATAGAAAGTTTGTACATGCACCAATAATTTGAATACAGCAACATTTTTTAGAATAATGGGACTTTTCTGTAATAATAACTGGGCATATAATATCTGTGCAGATGGACTTGAATTAAGAACATACATATATAATAGACATATATAATTTGCAAAGTATATGCCATATGGCTAACAGATAATTTTGATGTGAAATTCAGTATCTGGGAAAATTACCTCATTGACCCCCGATGCATTTGGGGCTGGTTGTGCACATCGCAACTAACGCAATTGACGGTATCTACGAACGCCATTCAGCAGACAGTTTATGCTTTTATAACCACTTTGTTAATGTTTAACCAGGCACAAAGGAAACTAATTCTAAGAAGGGAACAACCCTTGAGTGAATATAAACAGCGATCAGGGGTTACCTCGTAACCTTTATCTTGCACTTATTTCTGCCGTGATTGATAAAACTTGGGAACCCCCACCTACTCCGAGCCCTGTGTGAACATAAATATATCAAACACCAACGCCATTGAATTTACCATTCATATAAATTGATGAAATAGAATTAGAATGTTTAAATTATTGTTTTTCTTTTTATCAAGAGCTTATAAAATATGTAGGTTTTACCTCCAGTAACTGACAGTCACAGAAATATTGGAGGTAAAACCTACATATTTCATAAGCTCTTGATAAAAAGAAAAACAATAATTTAAATTGATACATACAGAGCTAATGAAACTCTTCTCTCAGAATTAGAATGGTTTTCAAGAAAGTATAGTCCAGGATAGAAAGAGAAAGGTAAATCTACCAGATTGGCTCCAAAGACTATAAGACAGAACCTTGTGGTTATGCGGCATACTTTACACTTGTTTGCTGCATCTAGTGGCATTATTTGGAAACCTCATGACTTCTTCTTTATTTGCCACGTGAGCTGATTATTAAGCTAATAAAAGGACTGTAGTATAAACAAAAGGACTCTGCCTACCGCCTACTTGAACTACACCCTGATTAATCATAGAAGTAGAGCTTCTATGGATTACTATATGCAATCTTCGATGGGAGTTATAATCGTAGAAAAAAGATAAATAAGCAAAGAATTGTTAATATGTTGAATTACGAAAAAAAAAAAGAAATTGTTATAAATTAAAGTTAGAAGAACATTTTTATTTTAATCACTTAAGTCTAGATTAGAAAGAAAAGACAAAAAGAAGAAAAAGAGGGATCTAGAAGCCCCCCATCGTCTACCTGTATCTGGTGCACCGCTTCCACCCTCCAAACCCGCACTTAGTGGAATACCTTTGGTACTGCTGCCGAGACGCTGAGGTGTAGATCATAACTGATCTACTTCTTTTTTCTGTGCAAACATGTCTGTAAAATGTCACAACAAATAGTCATACATTTATTCACACTTAAAGTAAAACACCACGTACCTATACCGCGTACAACGGCTCCAACCGAAAAGGCCACAACTTGTTGTGTATCGTTGATATTGCTGTCTGCTCGTTTGTTGATAAACCGTCACCGATCTACTTTGCTGTTGAGTACACACGTGTGGTCTAAAATGGGATATATTTTTTGCATTGATAAATACGGGATGGAGTTCATGCATTAATCAATTCGGGACAAGTTCATGCATTAATTTATACGGGGCAAAATTCATGCATTAATAAATGCAGGACAGATATCATGCATTTGTTATACAGGACAGTTATTTCATAAGAAATAAGGATAAATTTCATGTTTTAGTTGATACAAGGCAGAGTTCATGCATAAATTAATATGGGGCAGAGTGCATGCATTAATTGATACTCGAATCAAATTAAAGAAATTAAGAAATGGGGCAGAGTTCATGCATTAATTGATTCTAGGCAAAGCATGCCTTAGAAGATACGAGGCAAATTTTTTTGCATTAATTGATACTAGGCATAGTTCATGCGTTAGAAGAGACGAGGCAAATTTCTTGCATTAATTGATACTAGGCAAAGTTCATGCCTTAGAAGATACGAGGCAAATTTCTTGCATTAATTGATACTAGGCAAAGTTCATGCCTTAGAAGATACGAGGCAAATTTCTTGCATTCATTGACACAGGGCAGAGTTCACTCATTCTAAAAAAATTAATAAAAGAGAATTTATACATTAAACAATATTGATTAATAGTCATTTGGAAAGTATCGTCACTTCGGGGGCACCCTAAGTTCACTGTTAATTCATCTGTACATAATCAGTACCCCTCCGCTATCTCCAGTTACAGGTAACACAGGGTGCCCTGGAAGTTGTGATCAGAGACAGATCCAGAGGGGAGGGGGGGGAGGAACGTGTCCCATAAACAATAAGCGTTTATTTTTATCATTACTATTTTTCGCAGGTAAATAAAAATACGTATTCTATCCTTGATCTCCATCTCTCCAATGTACCCGTATCCTATACCAACTCTAGATCCACCAGTATTGAGATCCACAATGATTTCACACTAGTATGACTAAATAATTACTTTAATTAAATGGAAAGAAAGCGAAAACAAGTCTACGTACCCTGTCAAAGTGTGGACTTCGGCCAGTTGCTGAAGCAGAATAGCCAACAACACTCCCCAACTGGTCGCAGCCATTTTCACGGTTTACCTCTGTGTATCGTCTGCAACACATTAAATGTCGGGACTACTTTTCTGACATGTATCTCTAATCTATTATTACTAACACTCAAGGCCGGCGGTTAAAAGCCCTTAAATGACATCATCATGAATTTATAAGTTAGTAATTTGTATACTCTTGATACAATGTTTATTCACTACAAGGACTTATCAGTTACCTGAGGATATGTAAACTGTTATCATCGGCCTAAAATCCGGGATAATAAATTTGAGTGGCACGTGTAAGCAGGTGCGTCAAGGGTTACACTTCATCAACACTCCTCTATGTCTGCCTTTACGATGGCGCTTGGCAAGGTCCGGGTTCGCATACCAATGTGCTGCCGCATGAAACCTTGTCCCTGGAGGTTATTCACAAAATATCCCGCCCTTTGTATTATTACTGGCATCAACACAATGAACAATACTGATAACGGAACTCCGCCTGTTTGGGCATTTCTTGGAAGTGAGATAATTAGAAATTTTCCCAAACTTTCATCTTGTAACATTAATTCTAGTATGAAAGCGATACGTACTATGAAACACCATAGCTTTAAGCCCTAGTCAGCTGATAAGAATGTCTGTCACACCTAATAACGAAGTTTGCCAAGCACTATAGCGAGATAATAATAACACGTAAACAGCTTCAATCAGTTCAGCTGTACCTATGTGTTATTAACGCCGGCGTATTACTCCGCGGTAGTTTAACTTTCATGTTCATTTCATCATGGCGACCTCGAAGTTCCTTATTCTTTTTTTCCTTAATATTGTTCGCGTAGAGGCGCTGTATTTTTATTCCAATACAACACACGTTTGTAACTTCACCGTTGTGGATTCCCAGTTATTCATAGAAGGCTGCCGGGAAGATGCTGCCTTTAATAGACTTGATACTTCAACAAATTACGAGGAGCTTCTTGTACAGCAGTGCACAAGTTTACAAAGCAACGACGCTGTGTCTAAATGCTATGGTGGCGTGACAAACGCTGGTTTAAGGTACAGCGTGGACATTCGAAATGGTCGCATTAAAGTGACGGACACACAGACGCAGCAGAGTGGCGTTATAGACATTAACAGACCGGACTACGGTCACTCACCCCCGGACATAACGGTGGACTTTGAAAGAGGGTATGTGAGTTATAATGGTTATATTGTACATAATAGCCAACGAAACAACTGGAAAATCAGCTGCTGATAATATCCATCTGGAGTGAACGTGTAACCATTGCTAATACGGCTTAGCACCAGCAGACCCCCCCCCCTTCAAATAATCCTGGATCCGCCCCTGCCCCCCCCCCTTCCTGCCGCAATGAAATAATTTGCAAGCTATGGTATAAGTAAGGAATCTTAGCATTAATTTTTCAGGTCTTACATCAGTCTGATTTCTTCTTCTAGTAAGGTCTGAATGTGGACTTAGTTTTCGTTGTCTCCCCCCTAACTCGTGTACAAAGCAGAACGCCCTGTAGAACGCTGTACCAGTTGTTTTGTTTATTGATAAATTGTCCAACTGGTCTGAAAAAAGTAAATGTATGAATTAAAGTTATAATTTTTAGCTAAAAATGAATCAGTTATTTTAAGAAATTGTTTTTCAAAATAAATGTTATTTTTTAATTATCTAAACAATTAAGTAGAATATGAATAGATGGATGAATGAATGAATGGATGAATGGTTGAATGAATTCATGCACGAACAAATGTATAAGAAAGGAAATTCATAAATTTAAAGCTTAAAATGAATCATTTATTTAAATAAATGGTTTTCCTTATCTAAACAATTAAGTAGAAAATGAATAGATGGATGAATAAATGAATGAATGAAATATTGAATGGATGAATGGATTGATGAATGGTTGAATGAATGCATGAACAAATGTATAAAAAAGGAAATTCAGAATTTCAAAATTAAGGAAATGAAGAGACGCATCTGAAAATAAAATTGAATAAATAATTACATTTAAAATATTAATCTATAGCGAGGACAATAATATCTGTCATTATTCCTTATGACAGCGTTGATCACTAAATGTACCCTTATGATATAATATTGTTTATTCGTTATCTTTTTGAAACTCATTAATTTATATTTTATCTTAAAGGTACTTATTTTGGTCCCAAAGAGGATCCTCCCCGGCTATAGTCAGATCCTCCCTGTCAGGACGAGACAGACGTGACATCATCAATGACGTCATCAACCCGACAGGGGTCGCTGTTCTTCAAGACGAGCAGAAGTTGGTCTGGAGTGACAGTGCCACTGGGGTGATCAAAAAGTGCTCTTATGATGGAAACAGTTGCTCTGAAATCCTCAAGAAACCCGGGAGCTTCTTTTATGGCATAGCTGTATCGAGTGACGTCATCATAGCTGCTGACATTGAAAATGACGTCATACATTTTATCAATAGAACCAGCAATACGGTTGGTTCATTTTCCACAGTCGGGGCCCCGATTATTTTGGGGAAGTACGACCGAGAAAACGGTAAGAAAGTGTGGAGTGCACGGCACTGGAATAAATGAAGTCGTGAAAATTTATTTTCTTAAATTGGATAAGCCATTTTATTCAAATTGATTTATCTATATGTATTTTTCTCACTAATTTATTTATTAATTTATTTGTTTATTTCGCCCAATACCTAAAAACGAAAAGCACAGTATTTTTTTCTACAGGGAAAGACAAATGTAATGGTTTTAGATATACAACAAATTGGATCAATTTTTTTTTATTCAAGCCACCAAGGCAACTGTTTGTCAGACCAGTACTTCATGTAGTGGCGTCTGTATTGTGTCGTCTGCCACTGAGGAATGTACCTGCAGGGCGGGGCTGTATCTCAACGATACCCGGTGTGCAGGAGGTGAGAGAAAATATGTCTTTCAACAAATGAAGAAAAAAAAAGGAACAAAAAGACAACAGATAAAATAAAATTTACTCTAGCAGATATGGTAAAAATTCTGGAGGTCAATACGGTTATGAATTGTAGATGCCAATTTTTTAAAAGTGATGATTATTTTGAACGAGAAATATAAAATATTGACTTATGCACATTTAGACATCTTTACACTTCCTCTGGGTTAACAGAGTGAAACTATACTAGCACAACTAAATTAGCTAAATTCTAACAGAATAACATATAATCATTGCCTTGTTCCAGGTGACGAGCCACTGCTGATATTTTCTGACACAGACTTGGGCAAGCTGTACAAGATGTCGACAGCAACTCCATCTGCATTCAGTGGTTAGTTTATTTCATTTACCCATTTCAGTGATAGAATAATTAATAATAATAATAATAATAAAACACTTCTTTAAAACCGCGCTACACATGCGTCTCAGCGCTGTTTACATAAAAAATAAAAACTCCACAGATAAATTAAAGCCAGTATAAACTAAAACAGAAAACTTAAAAATTTTAAAAACTAAGAAGATGCTATAAATTAAAGTATTCTTTAAATAAAAAAGTTTTTAAATTCTTCTTAAAACAGTAATATGAGTCATCCAGAGACACATTAGATCTTGTGATAAAATTAGACCATAAAATCGGTGCACAAATCTCGAAACTTCTGTGTCCATATGTTTTAAGAGTCTTTTTGGTGTCTTTTCGCTTAAGTTAAGTTGTCCACTAGATCGAAGTGATCTGATAGGAGTTAAAAGTTCTATGGTAGAGTTTAAGTAAAATGGACAGTCGTCCTTTAAAATCTTAAAAGTCAAAAGTAATATTTTAAAAACTATTCGTTGAGACACGGGTAGCCAGTGGAGGTTTCGCAGAATTGGTGTGATGTGTTCGGACTTCTGAGCTTTACAGAGGAGACGAGCAGCAGAGTTCTGAATTGATTGTAGCTTTTCCATTTGATAGTTAGGTATTCCAAACAATAGGCTATTGCAATAATCCAGTCTAGAAGTTACAAATGCATGGATGAGTAATTCAGTTTGCTTGGTGTTAATAAGGTGACAGATCTTGGATATCCGTTGGAGACTAAAATATGCTGTTTTACATACTTTGTTGATGTGTGATGTCATTTCACATTTGTTATTAAAAATAACACCCAAGTTCCTTACTTCTGTTGTTGGTTTTATAAAAGAATCCCCAACCTTAATACTATCAAGTGCAGTATTGTCTTTGGAAAACTTAGAGTTGAAATGGACTAATTCAGTTTTTTCATCATTAAAAACTAAGTAGTTGGACTTGAGCCAAGATCTAAGTTCATTCACACAAGCCTCAATAGCTGTTTTTTCATCACAAGGATTTTCACATATAACATATGTCTGGGAATCATCTGCATACAACATCAAATTGAAACCAAACTGAGCAACTAAAATTGAAATCTATCATAATTTAATAGTTTATGTCATTAGCAAACAATCAAAATTTAATCCATAATGTTCATATGTATTATCAAAAAGTGACAATCAAAGCATGACACATACATGTATCTCCGATCTAGTAATTGTCAATATTTTATCATTTTATCTTTTGGTGTCCAAATATACCAGGCAGACTAAAATGAAACGGCGTATATTTTATCATTCTTTTCGTTTTATCAGTTGATTTTTTATCTTTTTTTATCATCTTTACCAGAGCTACCAGTGAACGTATCTAATGGAGTGCTAGCATTGGAAAGTTACGGTGGCTACATCTACTGGAGCAATGTGGAACAGAGCGGTATCTACAGGGTTCAATACCCCGGGGACAGTGAACCAGAACTCATAGTTAACTCCACAGTTAATCCAGGTTGGTGGGACATTCATATTTTATATGTTAAACATTGAGAAATCATAATCAGCCATAGGTTGTGTTCCACAAATAATCGCCACTAATTATTGATTCTTTTCTTCAATGTTATGTATCCATTTAATATTTTGGTTTCTTTATTTTTGAAATATCTGTTTTACTTGTTTATTATTTTTTTCTTTTATTGTTATTTGACTTTCTATCATATTTATTTATTTATTTGTCTTATGTTTAACACTCACACTCCCCGCCGATATATTGTTTAGGTTTATAACAACAAGGCCTACCACTTCCCATATGGCAAATGGCTGAATAAGTCAGACAGAGCCAGTCGATGGAAACATTTTGTCTACACACTTCCTGGCTAATTGTAAAGTTAAAGGGATAACAACTCTTCGTGTGAGATCTATATTTCACAATAAAAACATTGTAAACAACTGTAGAAATATAATTTATTCTATTTCTCCACAAACAAATGGCAGTTAAAGCAATTATTCTGAAATCTGTGCTTGCCATCGGACCACGTGACCTCCATAGATGGGTAATGGGTAGACTATTAGAAAAAACTTTCTAGAAAGAAAAAACAGGGACTAAATTTGAATGCAGTATGGATTCATTAACCACTGGTTAGTATGGGGAAATTGTTGTTTATCCCAGGAAAATTCATTTTTTTGTCCACAATGAAAAATTGTTATCCCTTTAAGACAATTAATCCTAATTGTTACTTGTGATTTGTTTCTAGACGGTCTGGCTATCGACTGGATGTCCGGGAACCTGTTGTGGACTGACCCCTGGTTAAAGAGGATAGAGGTTAGTCGGCTGGACGGCTCTTCAAAGAGGGCTCTGATATATGACGATATCGACCTGCCAAGAGCCATCGCCGTGGAGCCGAGAAGTGGGTAAGTGTTAACAGGTCGACTTGAAGTTGGTAAATACAGTAAATCACACACACCCGCCCAGCGACGGATAGGAACATAACCTCTACTGTCGCTAGCAGACTACCACCTCTACTGTCGCTAGCTCGACTACCAACTCTACTGTCGCTAGCTCGACTACCAACTCTACTGTCGCTAGCCGACTACCACCTCTACTGTCGCTAGCTCGACTACCAACTCTACTGTCGCTAGCCCGACTACCACCTCTACTGTCGCTAGCTCGACTACCAACTCTACTGTCGCTAGCCGACTACCACCTCTACTGTCGCTAGCTCGACTACCAACTCTACTGTCGCTAGCTCGACTACCAACTCTACTGTCGCTAGCCGACTACCAACTCTACTGTCGCTAGCCGACTACCAACTCTACTGTCGCTAGCCGACTACTATTCCTGTCACACCATTAACACTCTTCCCCTTCATGCCACTCACCAAACCTGGCAAATTTATTATTCGAGAAGTTGGACGTAAAATCACTCTACCACTTTGAAGTATTCTTCTGAGTTGATTTAAACAGTTCAACTTTGTCCGATGATCCCACTTCAGACCTTATTGTTGTATAATGGTGTATCATATCAACAAAAGCAATGTTATCTTGAACGTCATTTAACACGTTATACGCACACTGATGCAGTTTATGATATAGCAGCCATTTTACAGACAAATTAAAATCATGTTTACACTACTGGATACTGCATGTTGTGGTGAACTAATAATAATAATAATAATAATAATAATAATAATAATAATAATAACTTTACACACAGGTATATGTTTTGGACGGACTGGTCAAAGCCGGCCAAGATAGAGCGTGCCGCAGTGGACGGCACGGACAGACTGGTCATCGTCAACACGGACATAGTATGGCCGAACGCACTGACCATAGACTATGAGACCCAGAGGCTGTACTGGGCGGACGCCTGGCTCCGGAAGATCGAGGTGTGTAACTACGATGGTTTGGAGAGGAGATTAGTCGTATCAGCCAGGTAAGAACTACTCTTGGTTAAATAAAATAAAATATGTTTAGAGTGTTTTAGAAAATTACTGACCACAACAAATTCCACTGTGAAGCATTTCGATCAAATCTATGTGTTCAGATAATGTGGGTCGATGTTTACTTTTTTATCAACTACATATATATTAATTGACGTTGTAATAGCTATCTTTTCTTCCCTATTTCATATTTTCCTATTTTTTATATTTTAATATCGGTTTATATGTATCAGTGATTGATATCTTAATATTAAATTTAATATTAAAATATTAACTCCATGCCACACTAGATATGTAGGTCATCCATTCGGCTTGGTGACCCACGGCGGCCGACTATGGTGGACGGATTGGTATTCGAGGTCAATTGGTTCATCCAACATGGCCGCCATAGATGATGGCTTCCTGGAACTTGGACCAGTTGGGCTCAAACGACCGTCGGGGGTTGCCGTATTGAAGACAGGACCAAAAGGTCCAGGTAAACCAAATTCTAAGAGACTGTTTGATGTATTTAATGTACACGTAAAATATTAAATAGTTATTTAGTCATTCTGCAGTTGGTAATTTTTAAGAAATATGATTTTGAATTGGAGTCCTAATGACAGGACAGATCATATTTATCTACGCCGCTTTAAAGCAAAAAAAAATATAATTTGGCGTTTCAATAAATAAGTACATTTTCAGGTTTTTGCATTATTTTATTTTTTATTAATATTTTACTCTCCTCTACTGTTCTTTTATGATTTCAGTATAATTCAAATATATTCCACTATCATAATTTTCTAGGTAGCAACGCCTGCTCGGTAAATAACGGTGGCTGTAGCAACCTATGCCTGCCTCTACCGACTGGAATGGCGTGTCAATGTCCTGAGGGGAAGGGGCTTCAGGCAGACGACAGGACTTGTGAAGGGGGTGCGTTGTATTTAATAATAGATACGTTTTTCTTTGGGAAATATTTGTTAACTTCAGCCATTATGATAAACAAATATTTTGATTATTTTACTACAACAAATATCAAGGTCTATAAGCGTTTGTGTTATCGGCATTTAAGCCATGCTCCAGGATTCTTCCATTAGCGGTAAACTTTTTCTTTTACCGGTACAAAGTGGCCAGATGTCCAGACGTGACCCTGACTGACCAATTGACCCTGGTAAGGCACTGCAGTCCCTACGAGAACTCTGTCTGTTCTTTCCAATGTAACACGGGGTATACGCTGACTGGACAGTCTGAGATTACCTGCTTGGAGAGCGGAACTTGGTCAGATACCCAGCCAACATGTGAAAGTAAGTCTGTTTGTAATACTGCAGCATATCAAAAGAAAAATATTGGCGTTTTTAGAGAGACAGATTAAAAGAAAAGAATGTAAATCCAGAACATTCTGTGATTGTCCATGGGCAAAGTCAGAGTTTTGATAAAAGTTATAAGTCAAATGAGGAATGAATAAAAAGTTACTTCAATATATGAATAGTGAAAAAAAACATGTTGTTCGTCACTATTTATATATTCATAAAACTATTCTTAAAACGCAATCTATTTATAGTCGTAAAATGCCCAGTGATGTCACTACCTGACCACGTGTCCAGTAACTGTGACGTAGATAGCAGGAATTACGGTACCACGTGTCAGCTGTCATGTGATACTGGGTATCGCCCCACTGTTGCCGTGACAACCACTTGTTTAGCCAATGGAACCTGGGATGCATCTCTCTCATGCGAAGGTGAGCTATATAAGTTTGATAAAGTGAAACCTACTTAAGTCATTCTTTATTATTCCTTATCACTCCAGTGAAAATCGTGTCAACCCTTGAACATGTATAGAGGCCTATAAAACTTTACTGATCTTTTTTTATTTTGTTTATGTCATGTCCATGATGACAATTGTGCCTACTACTGTATAAGTCAACGCATGTTCCATGTAATAAATTACTCATCGTTAATCACGGAATTCTCAAATCACGTCTGGTAAAACACTTTCTATTAACTATTTTCATATACTTTAGTGTTAATATTATTTATTTTTTAAAAATTAAAATTTCAGTTGTTCAATGTCCACCACTCAGTCCACCTGTGAATGGCACCTTGACTCCGCCCCTCTGCACGAACTACACAGTTTTCAATGACGTATGCAGTTTAAGCTGTCCTTCGGGATACGTGGTGTCTGGGCAGACGACAGTTTCGTGTTTGGCGTCTGCGCAGTGGAACGCAGACTTGGGGACTTGCAAAGGTACTTGATACAAATAAAAATTGAATAAAAAGTGAGTCTTAGATTACTTTACTGGTAATCTATAATGTTATTTCATTTTTTAAAACTGTGTCATTTTTAATACACATTGGGGATTATGATTTCTAATCTAACGGAACATTTCAGCTTAATGCATTATCCCAGCTTCTGTTCAGCTGGTTAAGTATATATCTTAAAATACAGATAATATCCAAGTGACCTTGAAATGATACACCCCTGCCACCGAGCCCTAGATGCCCTTCTTACACGCTCCACGGATATCAATAACTTCACTTCCCTTCCGAGAAAACGATCAAAAACTGCATGACAAAAGAAGTTTATTTTTGGAGGAAATTTACAGGAAAGTCATTTCGACAAACACGACTCGACTACTGTCTATGGCCCTGCCAAAAATGTCACACTATTGAAGAAAATAACAGGATGCAAAGTCGTCAGCCCAATTAAACCATTTCAAAATGTTTGCAGTCAAAGAGAAATATTCCCATACTCCACTTGCGGATACGGAATTTTAAGAAATGGGAATTTCCTTCGACAACTTCTTCAAAGCGAACAAAACGTTATATTGTACTAAAAGAACCCCGTTGAATAATGCCGGTGAACATTTCAATAAATGTAAAGTCACGTTTTAAAACTAAAACAACAGGATATAAAACAGTCACTGTAATTAAGTCGTTTCATTTGTCTGCACACATCTAAAAAATTCCTCAGCCTTTATGTAAGCGATGAGTAAATCAAATTCTGTTCGTCATAATGAGTTTGCACTTGCGGATCCGGGATATGAAAACATGGTTATTTCCCTGAACCCGCTCTCATCTCCCGCAAACTAACTAAGGATAATACTGCCCCTGTCTTTGTTTAAAGAACTCGTAAATATATTCATTACAAGCACATTTGGCACAATATCTACGATTCCGTACAGCACAGTACGCTGATGAACAATATTGATAAGTGACAAAGGCACTATAATGTATGCTTGCCCCCAAATTTAACCACGTCAGGTTTTACGCTAGAAGCAGGGAAGACCCCGACAATCCTTTCTTTCTTATTTTGTAAATGCCCAGCACCTCAACTAATATTTACTTCCAACACGCCTAAATAGAGTTCCATAGGCGTCATTATAATAATAATAATAATAATAATAATAATAATAATAATAATTTATTAGGTAAAATTGCAACCCTAAGGTTGAAGTTCTACAAAGAATGTTTTAAAAGAAAATTGACCATAAGCTTTAAATTATAAAACAATAAATTATTCCTAAATAAATTACGTATGCCTATCCCCAAGTTTTCTACCACGTCGGGTTTATGCTAGAAGCAGAGGGTTCTAAGGGGAGCCCAAGACACTTTTTATTTTATTTTCAGAATGGTTGGTACCCCCAACTAAGCTTTTTCCATCGCGCCAAAATGAACATTTGATTTAAAATACATTCCAACGAATACTAAGGTGAATAAGAAATGCGTTCCACTATTAAATATTTGCTAAATCAGCAATGTTATTCCAGATACCCAAAAGCCAAGTTTCAACGGAACATGCCCTCAGAACCCTTTGGTCTATATCTCAGACACAGGGACCAGTAGAAAGGCGGTAAATTGGACATCAATTCACATAGAAGCCGTGGATAACTCTAACATCCTCCCATCTGTGTCTTACAAGGTAAATTATTCAGGTCACGTGCTGATTCATTTATTCATGTACTCATAAGGTATTAATGTTGCGTACAAATAAACTTCCCTGACTTGCGTCTTTCAACTAAATAACTATTGGTGTAGAACTGTCTTCCATCGGTGCAGGTCCCAAATTCTTTGTTGTCAAATGTTTTTCAACTAAGTAAATAACAATGCAGATGTATTTCTCCAATTCAGTTTAACAGACTCCCAAGGCCAAGCATGAAAGGGATATGTCTGGGTTAATTGTGCCTTGAACTTCCTTGTCAGAGACATTCTTTGAACTATTTAGTCATGGATTTTTTTCTACTCCAGGGTAAACAGGACACGTACTCTGAAGGCGATCACCAGGTTGAAATTAATGCCACTGACAACAGCGGGAATTCAGCGCTTTGTGTGTTTGCAGTGACCGTGACAGGTACGGCGCTTTTGTGGTTAACTTGGAATTTAAAAAACTGACGTTTCATATATAATGATTCTTTCGAAAGATTTGGCCAGGTAAAATGTTTGTGAATGTATTGTGCGTTAAGAAAGATTAATTCAATTGCTGTGGTCGACCTTGATATTTTTTTATCGCCCCCAAAGATCAATACATTTTTCTGAATCTGCAAGGTATATGTAACACGATTCTGTTGAGAAAATGACGATTTTGATCACGTTTATGTGTGTTTAATTTCTCCTTTAATCATGTCAAGTGAAATTTTAGAGAGTCCATCTCTACAACTGAAGTTTTTTAATGAATCTTGTCATATTATGAACATTGAATGCAGGGCTTAAAGTGACGGTTCAGAAATTCCTTGTATTACGATTCTTAAATCTGAATTCTGAAAGCCACAAATTACAGACGGGTAGATAAAAAGTAACCGCACAAATTTTTAATTACTTTTTAATTTCACTCAAAAGAGAAAACCCTGTTCTTTTTATTACAATTTACTAACAACAAACCCTTGACCGTGTATTATCTGTTTTATTTAATCTTGTAATGAAAGTTAACAACAATTAAACGAATCTCCTGAAATGAAAACATTCTCCCTGTTTTCCCACGCCTATTTCAGTTCCACGTTGCCCGTCCCCTCCGCCTCCCCCACACGGAGCCATAGCCGCAGGGTGCTCTTTGATCCACGGCAGCGTGTGTACTGTAACGTGTGACACAGGGTATATGGTACCTAGGAATAACACGGGCACCTTGCGTTGTGTTTACTTTGAGGGGAACACTCACTGGGACGGTAACCCCGTGTGTAAAGGTAATCCTACAAAACCTCCGTTGATTTACTTCCAATCATTATTTGTATCATGCCCAGGCATATCTCGATCTGACTGTTAATAGCAAGGAGAAAGTTAGTCGATTAGCAAGATTTATTAAACATACAATAAAATTATTTATCAAATTGTTTGGATAAAAATGAATTATTGCAGAGAGGGTCAAGGTAATCACAATTTGATGTCATACGTAAAGGGTTATTTCTATATTAAGATTGATAAGAAGCATAAAATACCTTGCATTGTTTTAGGGGCATAAGCTGATTTTCTTGTAAGAAATTTCGTCAGCTGTGATATATAATACGCTCAAAAAGTAGTTTCGACTTCGGCTGTTGTTTAGAAGAAAGCGCCAGTACAACGTTTTGCTTTTTGGGGAAAAAATTATTGTTGTGTAAGATATGGGACGTGACCTTAAGAAATCCTCTTCTAGCGGTGACTTGTCCAGTTCTGGACACTAGCCGGGGTTACATCTACCAGCGGTGTGACACGGATAGAGAACTGCCAGTTGGTACAGTGTGTGAGTTGGGGTGTGATATTGTCTACCAGAGGAGTGAGAATGATACCACCCCCACTATTCGCTGTCTACCCACGGGGCAGTGGGAGAACACGACCTTTCAGTGTATAGGTGAGTGGATGAAGTAAACACCGCGCCATTCTAATGTGTTTGTTTCGGAATTGGTGATGGTTTTGTTGCTAGTATTGAATGTAGAGGGAATATTTAGGGGGAAAAGGGAGAGAGGGAGGCGAAGAGAGTGGAGAGAGAAGAATGACCCAGGGAGGGAGAAAACGAGAGAGAGAAAAAGAGAGAGGAGTGGAAGAGAGGATAGAAGGACTAAAGAGATGGAGTGAGAGAAAAATGGTTAGGGACGGAGCGAGGGTGAGGAGAGAAAAGAGAGGGGTTATTAAGCAGTGAGGAGAAAGAGAAAGAGTAATTGGGAATGAAGTATAGAATGAGTAAAAAATTGTAGGGAGGGAGCGAAAGTGGTGGAAGAAAAGAGGGGATAGGGAAAAAGAGCGAGAATGAGAGGCTGAGAAGAATAGATTGAGGACGTAAGAGGGAGAAATTTTAAACATCACTTTCACTTTTCCAGCACCTAAATGTCCTGCGTTAACAGCGCCACCTGGCGGCGCCGTGAGCCCTGCCTCTTGTCTGGTCCAGGGAGAATATGGCGACCAGTGCCAATACCAGTGTCACGAGGGGTACCAACTGACAGGTGTCAGCAGTCACAGGTGCACGGAATTCAACACGTGGACAGCTCAAGACCAGACTGTCGTCTGCACAGGTAGAATTAACGACTGTGTGGAATATTGATTATAAGATATATCCCATCTATAACTTGTGATGTACAACTGCAATTCATTTGTATCAAAACATGACGATATAACGGACTTATTTTATTTGGACTGTACAAACGCATTTTCATTCGTTTTTTCTTTTTGTAAATATATATTAATACAGTTCTTTTGGGTGAATGTTTACGCCACAAATGTTAAGTCACTATAGTCTCTAAACTGATTACTTCACGACAAAAGAATATGGTTTATTCCAGACGTAACCCCTCCTGATTTTGGGGACACGTGTCCAGAGAGTGACCTCCATTTCTTCACCCCTCCCTGTGGGGACAGAGCGTCCGTGTCGTGGTCAGAGCCAGTGGCCACGGATAACTCCGGACAGCTGACCCTCAGCAAACCGACCTACACCTCTCCCTCTGTGTTAACCCCGGGAGACTACCCTCTGGTATACACTGCCCTGGACGCCGCCAATCTCCAGAAACAATGTCGATTTTCTTTGAGAGTCCGATGTAAGTGCGAGTTCTACAAATGGGGGTTCTAATGGGGAGGGGGCACAAATAGTGAAAGGTTCTACCGAGTTTCGCTTTACATGTATAAACTAGAAGACGAGAGCTTTTATTATGTATGATCTGGAAATCTTAACCAAAATCGTGTTTTTTTAACAATAAGTTTAAATAACGACCTGCTTATTGTTTGGCAGTCATCAACAGTAGAATAGCAATTGGGGTTCCCAAAGTGATGTAGTAAGCCTCTTATTTATTTGTTAACTTACTACACTGTGTAAATTGTACTTGTATTATTATAGCTTATGTTTCTGTCGTTCAGCTCCGTCGTGTCAGCCACCCCCTGACATAGCAGGTGCTGTGTTAGACTCAACCACGTGCAGCTTCAAATTTGGCTCCGTGGTGACTTACCGATGCCAAGATGGCTACCGTCTCCAAGGCAACGCCACGTTGACATGTGGCAGGGGGGGTAACTGGGTGGGATCGGTTTCTTGTGCCGGTAAGACTAATATAGCTTTTGTGTGTTCAAACTTGCTCAATATTCAATAAGATTAAATTAAAAGTGTCTTTAAAATGTTTTCCAATCCAGTCAGTTCACAAATGTTTTATGTACGTAATTTTTTTCATAATACATGTATCTGTTCAATGTTATATGCGAATGGACGAATTGCATTAAGAATGCGCAAAAGAAGCGTCAGTGTCTATTTTTGTTCTATTCAGTTTGGAATAAGATTTACTTTGACATTTTTATAGTATATGGTTGACCTCAAAGAACCATTCCAGAATTAATTTGTCTGCCAATGTGCCATGATGTCTGTCCATCTTCCTCACGTATAAAGTTTGTTCTTTTCGTGCGTATTTTTGGCTACCTGGTCTGAGATTTATTCTTGTTCTCTTTTGGTTTCGTTTGTTTTATCACCCATGACAAGTGCAACATGTCAGTCAAAATGTTATCTTCAACTAAAACTTTCTTCGATTTCAGCGATCACTTGCCCCAAATTATCCGCTGTGCCAAACGCAGTGACGTCACCGTCGTTATGCACGTCATCTTCCGTATTCTATGCCACCCAGTGTGACGTCACGTGTGAGCTAGGGTACCTGCTGAAGGGACCTCGGAGTTTCACCTGTGGATCGGACGGCGCCTGGTCTAATCCAACAGGAGTGACGGAATGTGAAGGTAAAGCGTGGTGATATTAAAGTCAATACCAATAAGAAGAGGAAGAAGAAATATTAAATCATATTAAATGACGTGGTCAGATATTCATTAAGTAGCCATTTTGGGGCAATAATCACTTGAGCTAAGAGAAAAAGCAGCTACTAGTTTCACATCAAAAAATAGTAATATTACTATTTTAAGCAACCTGGCTAAGTTTCAAGCATTTATCTCAAAGCGAAACAGTTATTGGTCAACACTGGCTGTATTTAAAGTACGCAGCCTATTCCAAATAGCTGGGTTTTGCTGTGCCATGTATAAAAAGACCTATCCTAGTAACATGGTGGTTCTATAACCCACTATTTGAAGGGTAGGAGATTAGTTTGATTTAAATAGATGTGTTTTGTTTTTGACAGCTATCCCACCCCCAGACTTTAAAGATACCTGTCCTAGAAACACCATCGTCTCCACGTACGTCAATAAAGACTACACAGAGGTCACGTGGGGCGTGCCACGTGCTTTTGACAGTAAAGGTAATGTAACAACATGGATGCCAAAGATTAATACAAGCACCGCATTTTTATGTTGTTTATTTATTATTTATTGAAAAAAATATTTTGTACATGCTCATATTTACAAATATGCCCTGTAATGGATTAACAGTGGTTAAGATAGAGGTACATTGCATTTTTGGGAACAAATGGAAATGTTTATTTACAAATACCTCGGTTCCCGCAACAAATGTATAATTGTAAGAGAAATAATTGCTAAAAGTACCTTACTACCACTACAGTGATGTACTTGCTTATGATGCAGCTGTTCGTGATTTAAAGCATGCTGAAAATGCTGTTATATATAAAAGCAACTACAGTATCATGAACTAAGGTACCCATAAAAAGAGCCATATAGTTTAAAGCATATTAGGCAAATTGATTTGCAGTGTATGACAGTTGTTCATCTTAGACTCGTACCGTTTTCCATTTCAGGCAGGCAATTATCCCTGACGGTCACTCCTTTGTTCGTGGTATCGGACACTGTGAGGTTAGGCGTGGGCAGTCATAGAATAACCTACACGGCCACAGACTCGTATGGACTGACGTCAACCTGCTCCTTCACAATCACTGTAAAAGGTGAACCGAATGAATTCCTATAATCTAAATGAATTTAAAAACTTAAGATTCTAGTAATATGCGTTACTGAATCTAACTTAAGAAAGTAATGCCATTTTCCTCTTTTTTAATAAATTACAACTGTGTATCTAATATTTTAATGTAGTTTAGGTTGCTACGTTTACATTGAGATACGATTTCCTTGCTTATTGATAGCCATTATTGTCCACTGATATCAAGTATGACATTCGCATATGCATTAAACATTATTTTTAGAACATGCTATTTTTTATACAGACCAAGAAGCCCCGCACCCCCTAGCGTGTCCAGATAACCAAATTTTTGAAGCCAGAGGCAGTGAGACAAATGTTCAGTTTGAGAGACCAGTGTTTGAAGATAACGTTGGCGTGATTACGTCATCCTGTGACCGTGAATGGGGGTCATTTCCGCTCGGCAGGTTCGAGGTCACGTGCACAGCACGTGATGCCGCGGGGAACACTGGGAAGTGTGTTATGGGCATCGCTGTTGTAGGTAGGATATTTTAGTAAATGGACATTTCTATGTTATATTTCATTTGAATGATACTTTTCCATCCTTTGTTAATATGAAAATGATTGGTTGTATGTTTATTAAAAGTTCAACATTCTTCATATATCAAAATTAACCATCAGTTATTTACACTGTTATAGAAGACTTTTAGATTGAATGCCACTTGGAAGTACCGGTACTTAACTGTTTTATTATGCACAGTACTAATATAATATTACTGTATGCATTGTAAACTGACGTCAGATGCTCATCGTAAAAAAGTTGCAGTAATATTATACAGTGATAAGCATCTGTATCATTAATATAACGAGCCCTGCACATTTTCGCTTCCTCAGCGCGCCGATGCCCCGACATACAACCTCCGATACATGGCGCCAAGGCCTGCAGCACCATCAAGTTCACTACTCTCTGCACTTTGCACTGCAATGACCAATACGAATTTCCGCCGTTTGCCTTCCCTCAACCTGCGTACACTTGTGGTATAGATAGTGGACAGTGGCTACCGCCTTTGCCTTTCTTGCCGTTCACCTGTGCACCGCGGTTTTTTCCCAACTCTGGAGAGGTCAACGGTCGTATACAGTTCCATGAGTACGAGGGAGACTGCGTGTCGGCGGCTGCCACTGCTGAAATAAGGGCGGACTTTCAGAGTCTCTTGGAGCTTAGTATTTTTGCGCAAGCTGGCCTTTGTGACGACGGGGCTTGCGAAGTCTCATCAGTGACGGTTGTGTGTAATACTGCCACTGGATCCGGTTTCCCGGATTTTCCGGGAGATTTTGACTTTAGACGACGACGAAAGAGAGAGACAACGTCTAGAACAAGAAGCAGCGTTAGCGTCGATTTTGTCATCCTTACTAATGCGACAAGCGAAATGAGCAACGATACAGACGTGTCGTCCCTGAAGGAAAAATTGAATCTCCTGTCGAGTTCTGTTCAAGAGTTTGTGGAGTCCGGCAATCTGACGTTGAACATCAGTGGCACTAGTTTGACAGCAGATCCCAAGAGGTCAGTAGTGTCGCCAACCCTTAAATGTCGCCCTGGGGCCGTGATAAGGGACACATACTGTGGTGAGTTTCTATACCACTTTCTTCTTTTTATTAGAAATAATATTTTATTAGAAATGTATGCAATGTATTGGCCACTTTGTATATTGAACGAAGTATTTTTGAGCCATTCAATCAAAAAAGATAAAAGTTAAAGGGGTAAATTTGGTTGTATAAGCTTATTTCGAAATGGATCACTTCACACAATTAATAAACAAAAAGAGAAATTATTTTAGCTGTGTACAAAAAGAAATTGAATACAGTTCACACGTTTGCAAGTTATGATATACATTTATGGTCATTTAGTTTCTTGAATTTTAATTTATTTTAATATTTTAAAAAATATGAAGGTGGTACAATACGCTTTCCCGCTCTCTCTCTCTCTCTCTCTCTCTCTCTCTCTCACACACACACACACACACACACAGAGAGAGAAAAGGTGCTATATACATTATAAGTTCCACACACTTTCTCTTTCCCTCTCCCAGTCCAGTGTCCGGTGGGTACATACTATGACGTACAGCGGTCAGACTGTGTGGAGTGTCCAGTATCCAGCTACCAGGACCAGGAGGGGCAGTTAGAGTGTGTCCCTTGTCCTGGACAGATGACCACCAATGATGTAGGCTCCTATAACGCTTCCCTCTGTATAGGTATGTTCATATTAATAAACAGTTATCACAGGTGAAAAGATATATAACATATATGTATAATGAATAATATAATATAATATAATATAATATAATATAATATAATATAATATAATAAGAGAAAATGTGGTCAGTGTTGACGTCATTTGTTAAGACCCCATTGATGCATTATAAAGACCAGTGTCTTTTTGGGGTAACTGGAAAAACATATCATTAAAAGACATTTATGTGTAGTTTTGTGTATTGCGAAAAAGATAAACGTAACATGTGGGAAACCTAACCTAAATAATTCATGAGTCGGTGGATTGGATTTCAAATTTGGTTTAAGGTTGTTTTGTGAAGAACAAAATCATATTCCAGGAAAGATAGAGTTGATCACTTTCTTGAAAAAATAATTGTTGTGTGCGTGCGTGTGTTTATGTATATATGCGTTTGCATGTATGTGTTTGTCTTTTAACACTGAAATTTTTGTTTGTGCGTCTGCGTTTGTGTGTTCGTGCATTTGTGTGTGTACAGAAATGTCTGTATGTATGTTTGTGCATTGGTGCGTTTATATGTGTTTGTATTGCTGACAGGTAGCGCGAGATTAGACTCTTACCCATGACACATCATCCCTCTCTATGATAGCCTAGGTACCACTATCTGTTATTTCATATTATATTCTAGAGCCCACAACCTATGACAATATTGTATTCCTCGGAAGCGTAGCTGCAGACAGGGACTGGGTGATTGCTAGTTTTACCAGCTCAGCTATTCTTCTTGTTGCCTCCATAGTGGCTACGTTTACCATTGGGTAGGTATCTTTTATCATTATGATTATTGTTTTATTTAGTTTGCGTTTAATTATATGTATGGTATATACTAATTGATAAATTAATCTGTCCATAGCTATATTATTTCATTGTAAACAAACAGCAAAATATTTGTTTACTATATTGTTGTACAAATCTCAGTATTGATCGCATGAAGCTTAATTCGTATGATCCATGTTAAATGAAAATAAAAATAACAACACAAATGCAAATTAGGGCAACGTAAATTAGGTCTAGGATTACATAATATGCATATAAATTTTACTTAATTGAAGATCATGTATAAAATTTTCACTCAATACAGATTTCGTGCAATTTTTTTCTGTATCATAATATATTAGTATAATTTTTAGATTTTAATAGAAATATCATTTTCTTACAGATGGAGGAGAAGTCACGTGACTAAGGCATAAGCCAAACAAAGACAACTCTGCTACGATTGAATTGTGAACAAATAAAAAGAATACTCCACTGTAAAGACTAAAGTGATTTATAATACATATAGTCGACTTGATTCTCTTATTATTTTATTTATTTATTTAATTAATTTGTTTGTTTGTTTATTTATTGAAAAACAAAAAGAGACTTCATTATATATATCATGCAAAACATTGATTGTTATATACATTAGAAATAGAACGGTCACTTACAAATTAAAACATTACTATTCAGAGTAGCAGGCTGATAAAAATGTATGGAGGAGGAGGGGACTGTTGTACTTCATAGCTGTACTTTGCGGGAACTTTTAAAAAAGTCCCCAAGAGATTATTTTTTTTTAAATGTAAATAGTGCCCCTCCCCTCTCCTTTGCTGCCAACGACTATTATTGATGTTATGAATCCTATTGTCTTAACTTTGTGATCGTGTCGATAATCTCGTATTCCTTTTTTAACGCATTATTATTGTAATTCGTTGTCATCTTTCGCCAGTATGGATGTCCACGTGTAATCTCGTTTTATTTTTTTACAACTAATGAAATTAAGGCTTCATGTTTAAAACAACAAATGAATAATTTTATAAATAAATTTACCATCAGTAACAAATTTGCCTTATTTGATGCAGAAAATAAAAAGAAAAAAAAAAGAAAAAATCAACGTCATGCCCCGTTAAACCCATAGTCGAAGAACAGGAGAGATTTTGTGCGCTAGTGACCTTGATTAATTTTATACTTGAGAGAGAAGCGAATCTATTTGTCTGTCTGTCCAAGCGCAGTCTTAATTAAGTCGGAGAAATTAATACAGCTTATCAGGGTTGTTACAAACGTATGATTAGAAATTAACAGCTGTAAAATTTCTACCGGCGGGTCGTGGGAAGGGAGGGAGGGAGAGTGGAGTGAAATGTTTTGATTACAATCAGTATTTGCTGCTTATACGTGTAGTGTATAAATATCCCTCATACAAAGCGGTGCTGTAAAAAAACTGAGAACAAAAATATTGTTTTTAAACAGTTGAAATACCGTAATACATACTTTGATTAGTTATGAATCACTCAAAGCCTTTTCCTGTATTTGTAATCCAGTAGAGGTTCTCAACATTCTGTTCATTATATTATCTCTCTCAAGAAATTCTTATCTATATCTTTTATGTTCATAGACTAATAGTTCGAAAAAGTCTGATCATCATATTTCTTTCAAGCAGCCAGGCTTTTTATTTATCGTGGGCTAGGTTATAGAATGTTTTCTTTCCAAGAAAAGCCTAACCCTATATAGCGCGATTTGACAGAACAACCACAAAAAAAAAAAAAAAAAAAATCCCGCGGCATTTTGCTATTTGTAATTATATCAGCAAACATTCGAAAACGTCACGTAATATAAGCGCAGCGTGGTGAGATTTATAGCTACTATCAGTGACGCACACGCTTCGGGCGCAACTGTGTTTTTCTTCCTCACTTTTTTTTTGCCTGGTTCCAGTTGTGCCCGTACATTTCTGTTCCTTCCACTCATAGTGGTGTGTCTTTTTCCTTTAAACAAGGATGCGCTATGCGACTGTGAGTATTCTTGTCACGCAATTGCGCGCTAGCATTTTTGGCTACAATACAGAAATGAATTGGATTGCCTATTACACTGTAAGATATTCTATATCTTGATTGTTTTTAATTCCTGAAAGAAAATTGGCATAAAAAATCAGAGCACTCACACCCAGCCACACACAGAGGAGAGAAAGACATACAGAGAGGGCGTGTTTTTATACAAGAAATGAGTTATCGACATATAATAGATACTTTATCATACCAGGGAATACCAACCTAATATGAATACCAATGAACATGTTTTAATCAGATTTTTGTCTAGCTTTACACAAAGTAAATTCGACACTATGGATAGCTTTGCTGAAAGATAATACGTGAGTCTTACCCTGTAGACCAGACAAACCGCTTCATGCAGGTGTATAAATCAAGCAAACACATCATATTTTTAAAATCTTTTATTAAAATATGCTTAACTGATATATGGACTGTAAGGAAGGAAAAATAAGTCACAAAAATCTGACACCCCCCCCCCCCCAGGCCTTGGTTGTCCTATACTCTCTCCAGGTACACAAACCGCTTAAAAATTACATAACGATTCATGACAAAGTCCACTAAATGTCCATACAAATATATATTGATTCAAAGTTAATACATTAATGCCAAAGCTAGTAGTTTGCTGTGTGTGTGAACCAGGAAGCAAATGTAAGAAAGTCTATAAGTCTGTCACTTGTTTCCTTGGATCAATGTCAGCGAACCTGTTTTTAAATTCAAACGAACCTATTGAAAAAAAAAAGGAATGTATAGTATTACGGAATATTGAAGTTAAATGCCATTAAAGAATTGATTTGGGTGAGACAGGTCTAACTGTGACTCACCATCCACACCTGAATATGCTAGCGAGCACCCTGAGGGTCAGGGAGAGGATGGTGACTCTTTATTTTGCCAGCATACCATTGCTGACAACACCCAGAGAGTACCAGAGCTAAATATATCCCTCTCAGCAAATTATCAACAAACTCCTATAGAGCGCCTGCGTTTTAGACTTTACAAACTGTTTTTATGCATTTATTCGTCCAAGTGCGAAACCAGGTATTTACTTAGTAGAGGTGGGGGCTGGGGAGGAAAGGGGTGTTGGCACAAGTCATAAATATGAAACAGCAGACGAGGAAAGTTTCACTGTGTTAATATGCAGGTCACGGGTTGGGAAAATTGCTTGGTTTCGTTTCGTATTGCTTGTTATAATACAAGAAGTGTTGTTTAAAAAGACTGTGGGGAATACTGATCCCGTGCTAAGGGGGGGGGGGGATAGATCCAGTGAATTCTTCACTTGATCAGATATCCCTGTCACACCTGTGAAACATCCAAACAAAGTGTGGCGACGCTCCTATATATTGTCATAGTCAGCGCACGCCTGGCACGTTAGCGGTCACCTTGGGGTTCAACGTGACCGCCGTGTCTATCTCCTGATTTAACATTAGGTTACCGCCACCATGCGATTTAGTCACGACATCTGTCATTTCTGTCTCTCCTCTACATATAGATCAACGCCAGCCGTTCACCTTGCCTGTCATGGCTCCTGTTTCTCGATATTAGCACATGATTAACGTTACCCTGGGTTTCCGATCATTTCTGTACTACATGGTTGTCGTGATCCAGACAACAGTGCTTTCATGATAACGCTCCTATATGTACACAAGCGGCTGTAGTTTCAGACCTCTCGCGGCTTTACTTTATGATTGCAGCTACTCTGAGTTGTAGATCAGTAACAGCAACATGTCTTTAGGACGTACCATNCGCCGTTTATCCATAATGACGTCGGCCCAGCGTCGGTGCGACGTTGGCAAAAGGGTGGCAGACCACCGGTGGGCCGACGGCGGGCCGCCGGACACGCCGACTTCGAACCGACGTCGTCTGCCAACGTTGGCCCGACGGAGGCAAAGTCGTCGGGCCGACGTTGGCGCGACCACTCTTTGCTATCTGGGATACTTTGTTCCTCCTACATTCGTTACCCTTAGTTTCATCATATAGGCCTATTCATCATGTAACACGGGATTACTGTCACCCTGGACTTAATAGAACTCTTAAAAGGGCACTTTTTATACAGGAAAATCCTCTGTTTAGATCACCCTGAGATTGTCACCCTGGGTGTGAGAGCCCTAGGGACCATTCCCAGACACTATCGTACTAACTGTGGATCAATCTATCTCCGAGGGGATTTTCGCTAAATTGCAATCCACTAAAGCGGCTTAGATGTCTGGCACGCCTACTGAGGCTACTAGGGGATAATTAACTATCGTTAAACAGCTTTGATTAGTAGGCATCCCAGACATCTAAGCCACTTAAGCTGAAAGCAATTTAGCAAGAAACCCCTCGGAGATAGATCGATCCTGTTAGATGAATCTAGGTATGGGAATCCAGTCCTAGTGATGACTGCCGTTTACATGGCGGCTATATTTTTAACATGTCCACCCGGAATGTGACAGGACTGATGTGTGCGGGCATGATATAAGTGGGATGTGATGATATTGAAGGCACTGCCACAAGAAGGAGAAACATCTTCAGCAAAAGTCCATTTAATTCAAATATATAGACATTAACTCATAGAATCTTACTACAGACACAAAGAAGTGCAGACTTTCAGCTTTACAAATCGGCACTGTATTTTTTTTTTTTTTTTGAGAGTATTGCCAACACTTATAATAAAGCTTATTGTAAAGGACAGGACATCCCTGTTCCAGTCAATTCTTTCCTCAGGAAAATAAATAAAGAGATTCTAAGCAGACAACATGACTTTAATATTTTGAGATGCCAAATCCCTCCTAACTTATCGAGAACAATCCTTAGGAACTATATTCCTGGGCGGAAGAAATGGCGCCTTGAGGTAATGTGTGGTGCGGTGACCTTCTCAGCCAATCAGATTTGAGGATGCAAAAGGTATCATCTGTCATCACACGGTAAACATTCCACTTAATCACAAATTTCCACAGATCTAAATCCGGTTACGTTGTTGCAGTCAAGGACATATAGATCAAGTCATTTTACTTTATTGTAACTGAAAGGCAGAGACATTCAAAATTCTTCGTAGACGAAAAATACAAATATTTTAATTATTCGGTGGTTTTAAAGGAAAACCGCGTAAGCGTCTGCTTCCTTGGAGTGATGGGAAGAGCAGTTATTATACTATGCATCTGTACCCTTAATGCTGTGTTTGGTAAGCTTAATATTTGTTTCATTTATACACACATGCACGGATAAAAAGTAAAATATCACGTGACAACAGTGAAAAATCTTAAAATGGTGTATTTCTAATTCCAAATACTCAACGCATAGAAAATAATTTCCTCATTTTATAACCACTGCACAATGGGTATAATATCCGTAGAAATAATTAAAACAAATATTTTGTTGTTTATATTCTATTCTCCTTTTATGTAAAGCAGTATAACCATCAGCATACTTGTAGAATTGTACATTTATGAGCTATGATAATAAATACCTTTGATCTGTACATTTTATTTTTAAATTCAATCATCAGCCGGGCACTGCCCACCGCTGTCTCGTGGGGTAGGCTATGCCACGGACTGCTTGACCAGCAATGGACAGCCATTCTCCCAAGCTATGCTGAAGGGGAAGTCTTTCAAACCGGGCTCCGTGTGCCAATTCCGATGTCTCAACGGTGACATGTTTGAGCGCACTTGTCTACCTGATCTTAGCTGGGATGGTCCTGACCCGTGTACAGGTAAATCTCACCTGTGTTTACATACTCACCTGTGTTGGCACAATATCAGCGCTCTTGTCTTTACTTTTCCTATCATTATCGCTTCATTCGGTTTCGATGATGTCCTCATTTTTATTTTCTACTCAACACATGAAAACCTAATCACTTGCATATCACTGCACATTATAATATTTGTATTGGTTTGTTAATCTTCTACTTCTGTTGTAATTAGAGAACGTATATGCTTTTAGAGAACCCTTGCCTTAAATATCAGGGCTGGAGGGCACCCAGCCTACCCCCCCCCCCCCCTCGTCCTTCATGAGATTTGGGATTCAGAAATTAGAAATTATTTCTGAATTGGATCCCGTATATTGCGTCTGTAAATTCAGGGGCGTATTTAGGTCGTCTTCTGGGTCTTCCGGAAGACGGTCAGATTTTCAAGTTTACATTGACGGGTATCTTATTTTTTCGGTCGGAAGACGGTCAAAAATGAACAATGGATCAACAAAGATAATTTGGAAGACTGTCAGAAAATATCTCTGAATCCGCCCCTGAAATTGATTGCAACATTATCTTTTTGAAAAAATGTCGTAGGCTCTCCCACTATTTTATTCTTAAGTTCGCGATAATAATCTGTCATCTATTTTACCTGTATGAATAGCGTTCGCGGTAGGCCTATGGCGAAAATACTATCATGTTCTATATATTATCGGAAGCGGAACAAAAACGAGACGTGGTTAAAACTAAAAAAAATCTCGAAGGATAAAAAAAACTTTTGCTACTAAAATCATTTTTAAAAAAATACTTTAAAAGATTACATGTCCGTCTTCTTGGGTGATATAGGTGCTTTTCTTTTGTTTCCAAAGAATGGATCAGTTTTAATGAAATAACCAAACCAACAGTTCTTAGAAATATTGTTTTGTTGATCTCAGTAGTTTCTACTTACTCATCACTTGCAAAATAAATGAATGAGAAAAGGGCGAATGTCCAATATATAATTAAGGCATTCCACATTAAGGCATGAGACACAAGTACCTGTACAGATG
>NW_019775675.1:213631-239510 GCF_001039355.2 Lingula anatina | reverse complement strand
GTTTTGGGCACATCTAAACAGAGAATAATACACATCATTGGCTGTTCTAGTATGGGATTTCTTGGAGATTTTTATGGCAATTACCTCTCTGAATGACCCAGAGTTTCAGTGATTGCAGGAAATTAACCTGTGTTATCAGCTTGGCTTGTTTCCTGGAAGCTATCAAACACATAATGGAGATAGGGCTTTCATAATCTTTGAAACCCAGGATGCCACTTACAGATGTTTACCAGAAAATAAGCATATTAATTTTTGGAAATTTGTTTCAAAATAAAAGGAATTATAGTCTCAAAGTATACAAATTGACTCTAATTACAAGATCCTCATTTCAGTAACCCTTTCCCTTCAAGTTTCATTTGAGCAACAGACAAGAAGTTTGCATACAGAGAAGTGGGTTACGAGTAGGATGTCTCAGATTATGTAGCCCATCTTTGCAAAAAGTTGATGGGCCCTGCATTAGAAGTGCCTCCTTCTGGTGGCCAGTTGGCAGGCGGCTTGGGCTGAGAGTGAGTGGTTAAGGTGGTGTCCGGTCTCAAATAGTGTTGGTTAATGTTTCTCCATTCTCTAGAGACCCATCTATTATTTATATTCAAAGCATTGATTTCCATGGATAATACTTCCAGGGAAGCAAATATGTATTTTCATTAATAGTTTACTGACAAAATGATAAAGCGACTTTAGTCACATTGCATTGATCAATTTCCCTTCCATTCAGTTTTCATCCTACTTTTTATCTTTCTGTTACCCTTTTTGAACATATATCAGCTTCTTACCTTTGAAGCTGTAAAATCCATTAGCTGTAGCCATAATGAGAGAGATAACTGTGTGGGTTATCTGAAATGAAAGACGCATTAGTGCATAGACACATTAATAGTTAGCCTTGGTTGCCATGGAAACGGAAATTATTCCAGCTTCTAAGATGTGGTCTGATCAAAGTTGAAGTGGTGCTATTGTGAGAATTATATTCAGCTCACAAAAGGAGCAAGTTGTTTTTATCCCTGGTGGCATTTGGAAGCATGATGTGGAATATATTGTCATTCCAGAACATCACTATTCACTCAGTTATATTATGACCATTTTTCATGTCCATGATGATTTCTCATAAAGAGTATTGAAATACAACCACTGCAGGTCATTAGACTGCTATGGTAATCTAAAATGAGATTATATGTTACCTTGGAAAAATATTACTCACCTGTGACTATTTAATCATTATTTTTTTGTTTTAATATTGTTAAAACAAAATTATTAACTTGTAGTATGAGTAGTAATTTATTTCAGCAAATCATATTTTTGATATCAGATGCTATGAAATCTGACAATGATTGTGTGAGTTTCTTGTGTAACTGATGCAGAATCATTAGAAGTGAGCAGATAGATCATATTCCTGTTTAAACACGCAGATCGAATGCATTTTTCTTATTCATAATTGATACACTTTGAATCATGGTCTAGCTGTCTACATAGGTCTGCCATGGGCTTACTCAGCACTTGCAAAAAAAAAAAAAAGAAATAAAACAGCAGATTATAAATGAACAGAGTTGGAAATGTTGTGGTTGTCAAGTTTTCTCAAATGTAGAGACTGGGGTAGAGTTAACACTCGCCCATTTAGCCAAATGCTAAAAATGACTTCAATTGGCTAAGCAAAAAGGGCTTGATTTGACTTGTTTTAGCAAATTAAAACCATTTGGATAACAAATTGACAAAAAAAGTGGTGATTTGGCTAAGCGAAAAAAAATTGCTAGTGCCACCCCAGAGAGACACAATGTTCTTTCTTTTTCTTTCTCTCCCTCTCTTCCTCCTCTCTCCCTCTCTTTCTGTGACATGACATGGAGGCATTGCAATGACACTCTATACACAAATCTTTTTCATTCTTCTTTATTTTGAGCAAATGCCTGCTTGGAGCATTGTATTTGTAAGCCCACTCAATCTTGTAACCACTAGAATTTTTTTACCTTTATTTGTGTGAGAAGAGTCGTCAGAGTCTGGAAGTCCATCAATAGATTTTAAAAAAAACTGTACATATTACAACAGGATGTCTTATAATCTGTATAAACCTTTAGAACAAGTGTTTTTCATGTTTTAGACAATAAAATAACACCAAATATACATAATTGGGAATCTACAGTCAAATATTAGATTACAGAGAAAATAGGTTGGCACTCTGTACTCTTCTACATTGGCTGCCTTGTCAAAATTGATACTTGATAATCTGCAGTCTTTTCATATAATTAGATCAGACGGGAGAAATACGACTTGGATTTCTAACCTCCAGAGAATATGGCTTAATTTAACCTTTGAATCATTAAGTTTGCACTTGATTCCTTTGGAGTCTTTCTAATGTGGTTTTCTTGAAATAACCACAAGTATATATTTAAGTTATCAAATCATGCACATTTGTCAAGTTAAGTCTGGGTTATATTACAAAAGGAGCACATTATTTCGCTTTGGCGCTTACTTAAATTGTACTGAATTCACATGAAAAAAAAGAGCAATGGTACTTACGCTGTGTTTTCATAAATTAACTGTACTGTATTGTTTTAATTATTTTCTTATAACTACGGGCCTTGCTCCTTTGTTTAGCCTAGAAGATAATAGTATTTGCTTCTCAGAAATTGATATTGCACACTGCATTTGACCTGTGCTCTTGGTTTTATTGTTGAAAAAATGTTTCTTGGACTGGTTCCATAGAATACTTTCTGGCCAAGAGTTAAGAGTGAAATATTGGCCTTTTACTGACCTTTTTGTTTCAGTTTTATATAAAACAGCCTGATTATGTGACCAGATTCTCTATTTAATGTCGGACTTATATGAGATTTCTTATCCAGATGTTTCACATAAGAAGAAGGTAATATTGCTATTAAGATTCTGTATAAAATATGCTTGATATGTTCACAGACATTCCCACAGTCCATTTGGACGAGGACATGAAGACGTTCACATATCAGGCATCTGTTGGGGACAAGAATGGACTACAGCTGAAGTGTGGTATCCAGGGTGCCAGGGATATCATATGGAAGAGAAATGGTGTGGATCTAAAGAAATCTACTATAGAAGATGTTGAGGTGAGTTGAGCTTTGTTACACCTAACATATTATTAAGACTCACTGTCACACGTTTAACACACTGTCACATTTTACACACTGTCACATTTAACGCTCTTCTGTTGAATAGTAGGCTCAGTTTTACAAAGGTACATTAGTCCAAATACTTTAAAAAACTTAAAAGATCTGTGTACATATCAGAATTATTTAATTTGGCTCATCTCAAGCCCAATTCAACCCAAGCTTGATCCAGGTAGTCAATCAACAAAAACAAAACAACATAAATAAATCTAAACACAATTCAGTTAGTATAGCCCAAAAATTGTATTTTATCTCTCAGGTTCTCCAGGACCACAGCCTGTATATAGGGGCAGTGGGTCTCCACCACATGGGCAACTATAGCTGTCTGGACTGGACATATAAGGGGATTGTACAGACACATGTCCTTAAGGTCCAAGGTAGATCTTTTATTTCTTTTTGATATAATATTCAAAATGTAAACTACTCCCCCATGGAAAAAAAGAATTACACACAGTGTAATTTATTTATTTTATACAGGTGGTAGAGTATGTGAAAGGGTACATATTTTAATCCTTTTTGTAAGATTCACTTCCATTGATTACAACAAGTACATTGATGAACATTTCAACAGCATTATAGTTGATTCTTATAAGTCAAGAAAAATGTTAAAAACTTTAGCTGTATGAGTTCAGACATTTTCAAAGTAATATATTCATACACTTTTTTGTTCTGAGATAGCTCATATATACCCTTAGTACTGTTATTATATATAGCTATATTTTAGGATTATAAAACAATGAGAAAAATTATTTTATCAAAGTAAAGTATTTTTGCCCATTCTTTGTATTATATTCATTGAATTGATTTAAAGCACTTGTTTTTTATATATTCTAAACACTATACTTGTTATATTCTGATCTAGCTGCTCCAGAGGTACAGGTGACACCATCTACACAGTACTACAGAGCAGGCTCCTCCATTAGTATTAAGTGTCACGCTGATGGTATCCCATCACCTGTCCTCTCCTGGGAGGTTAACGAGACGCCAATTATACTGGATCCAGAACACAAACATTATGCTACATTTTGTAAGGAGACTTGAGTGTTGTCATTTGCCTGTGAAAAATAATTTTTACCTATTTCATTGTTGATTTTCCTTGATTAAAACACATTTTGTGCATCTTTTTTTGGTTTAAAACTTAGATGGTCATAATGCAAATGTATTTTGAAATGTTCAAAAGATACATTATTTACTAAATAACATACAATTTTTCCTGTAGTTGTTAGCTCCAATCTTATTCTCTTCCAGATAATAACCAAACCCTACAAATCAGCAAGGCAGATGCCACCAAGGACACAGGAGCCTACAAGTGTCTGGCCAAGAACTCTGCTGGACAGGGACAAGACATAGCCACCATTTTTGTAGGAAACTCTGATGAACATTCTTACAGAGGTTTGTATATACTTACTAGTGTGAAATTTGGACAAGATTGTTGAGGGAATCTAGCTGAGATTTGTATATACTTGCCAGTCAGGAAACTTGGTGAATTTGAAATCATTTTATTTCCACCTTAAGCAATCTGCTTCCAAACACAATATGTCACTTAAATATTGTCTCATTTAACACAATCTGCTCTCTCACCTAGAAAATACTTTTTACAGGTAATTTACAGATAACACCTTTTCATACTTTTGCACATCCAAACACGATGCCTCAACCGATACAATCTGCACCTTTTTTATCTCACCTAACACATTATACCTTTATCTCACCTAACACAATCTGCTCCTCTTTCCAGGTAACCATCATTATGAAGTGTTTGTGGTGTTCCACAGTGAGGGCTACCATGTCTTCCACCCAGACTCCTGCTCTCTGGTCCACCTTATCAAGGGAGACTACAAGGAGTTCAAGAAGGACGCCATGAACACAGCCACGGTGCCAGAGACCCTGTGCCAGCTGGGCGTCCCCTGCACCTGGGGAGCAGCAGTTAATGTGAAGAATCGATATGTTTATGCCAGCCAGCCTGAGCTGAACAGAGTGGTGGTGATTGACATTAAGGGTGGATCCAATCCAGTGCAGGTAGGGACTGCTGGATTATTTGTGTGTTGGTTGTGTTTTGTAAAAAAAAAATCATCTTCGGCATTTGGCAAAATTGACAAAAGAGGGTGGATTTAATGACATTTCAGAAAGTAAAACTTTTCATATAGTTACTTTAGTAGTTATTTTTCATGCAGTTACTGTGAGATTGATTGTAGCTGTAAGTTGAAAGAACAGTTATAGATGTTTAACTCCTGGAAATGTCCCTTAGGTAGAAAGCACTTTGCACCTTGTTAGTGCAACCATGACAAGCTTTTGCTTTTACATAAGATTCTGTGTACCATGTGTTTACTTATCAGTGAGTGCATCGTAAACACTTTTTAGTGTGTGTGTTTTCCATATGCCATGTGTTACCCACTAAGTATGTGTCATTGTTCTCTCCATTGACAGGTCATCCCCACAGACTTCACCCCTGTGGAACTCCAGTATGTGGAACACCTGGATGAGGTGTGGGTGCTGTGCTGGAACTCCAAGGAGAACACCAGTTCCAAGACAGTGGTGGTCATCAGGAAGGCCAGCGAGGAGGATCCACACCATGCAGTACACACCCGGCCAGTGGGTGACCGGTTTGACCTGGTATGTATGATTTGGACACATTTTCCCTGGTATGTACACAATAACTCGTCACCCTGTATACATGAGCCTCAGTTGCAGACAAGCTAGACCTGGTCTGTACAACTTAAATTATTATTCTGTACATGAGAAGATTATGAGAAATGGGTGCAACCTTGCATGTATATACTTTATGCTCAACCTGTGTAGGTGCATGTAGCAGACCATTTTAAAAATATTTTCATCAGTTTATTGCACTTTTGCTGTTGAATTAACCCATCTTTGGGAGAGGATAGGGGAGATATAATCATTTAAAAAAGATAGATAATATGCCTCTCCATGTTATATCTCTTTCAGGTTCAGAACATCTTCTTGCCCACAAAGAATGACTTCAACCATCACTTTGACTATGGTTATGTGGTTCACAATGAACAGCAGGGTCTACATAAGATTCACCTGAAGACCATGAAATATGTCAAGACTGTTGACTTCACAAAATACTCTTGTGTTCCCCAGAACCTGGCTTTTGTTCCTCTAGGTTTGTGTTCTTTGGAGTAATTATTTCATGTTAGGAAAAAAAGGTTTAAATTTGTGAGCTTCAGATATATGTTATAAAAGGACTGAAAGCTTTTAGCCCTTCTGTGAATTTTATTCATAATTTAAAATCTTTAACCTGTTATATTATAAAACTTCAACTTGATTATTATAATTATTATTGTCATTAGTAATTTTTACACAAATGTATATTTTCATTCAATACATCATGATTTATGAAAGTTGTAGATGTAACTATAAGTTGTTTGAAGGACTAGCACAAAAATTTTCAGAGTTGGATATATTTTTACCTTTATGAAGTAAACAAAGAGTGAGACAGGTGTTGTTTTATGTTGAATTGATGCAGCATTGTGTTGAACAAGCGTAAATGTGTCTGTTCCCCACCAGGTGGCTACGTAGTTGTAGACTGCAGATCCCCTGCTGGGAAACCCCCTCAGGAGAAACAGCTCCTCATGGACTACATTACCGATGCTGTCATTAATGAGAGAGATGTCATTGGACAGCCATACGTGTCACCAGACAGTAGATACATTGTTAGTGTTGACAACAAGGAGCAGTCCGTGACTATACAGAGAGTCAGTGATGAGGGTATGACCTGATATCTTTATCAGTTATTTTAGTGAAATGTTTAGATTATGTTTTATGTGGTTATATTGGATGAATTAAAAAAATATATATAATATAAGTCAATAAGGTACATGTGATGTTCAGGTGTGAAACATGAGTGGATGTCATGTACACCTTACTGACAAGTGTTGTAACTGACTCATACCCTGGGTGTCATAGGTGTGTTTGAAGTACACTACGTTTCGGTCTTCAGTCTCTAACACACAGGTCAAAGTGATCAAGACTTAATAAATTGGGGATTTTAGTAAAGGGTTTAGATTATCCTCAAATACATTATATTGAGTGATTATTCGAAAATGACCAGAACTTGGACTTTAAAATTGAAAAAAAAAAAACATCTGTTGTACTATATAATTATGTTATTGCCCAGCGTTTATAGCATTTAATACAAAAAAAAGATTCACAGAACAAAGAGGAAGCATTGGTATTGCTATGTGTTTATGAACTCTGATTACTATTTTAGGCCAAATCACCTATGGGTTTAAGAGGTTCACTGGGATGAGGCTAAGTGATGTGGCTTTCTACCCGTCACTTGATGGCAAAGGCTATGACATGTTTGCCACATCTAAAGACCATGCAGACATGTTGTTCTTGGACCTTGAAGGCCTGAGGATGGAAGTTATAGAAGGTACTTTTAAAAATGGCTTAAATAGTATTCTGACATATTATATAGTCCTATTTGTGGGTTCAGATTTAAGTTGGTGGTTATTTTGAGAGGGATGGGTTTCAGTCAAACTTCCCTAATAGAGCATTTAGATTTTTCAAAGAACTCTTTCTTAGTTGGTGGTGTTTGAAACTGGAACCCCAGTTTTGATGCCTTTTATATTCTCTTGTATTGGAGCTACTTTTAATTCACTGATTAAGGTGGAATGCTGTCTTGCTGTATTGTACAAAAAGAAGAAAAATCATGTTGGGGTGGGGGTGAGGGGTTAAGCCATTCTGACTGACAGTTGCCAATCTTGTGTCAGCCATACAGTCTGCTAGTAGATTAGAAACCCAAGACCACATGCTACATTATGAAAGTTTTTCTTAAGAAAATCCCTTGGGTCTCAAGAGACTGTTAAGAAAGACAGTTTATAAGAAACATGTATAGCATTGTAAATTATATATATATATATATATATATATATATATATATATATATATATATATATATATATATATATATATATATATAGTCCTTGACAAAAATGTCTTCAAAGTATTCCGTTTTTTACAAAAAAATTATGTAATGAACCAAATTACAAAAAAAAACAAAAAAAAAAAAAAATGTTCCACGTTGTTATGTTATATTTTCACCCAGGTATTGGAGAAACTGCTGCAGAGGATAAGTTTAAGTGGGGCACCAAGAACAGAGTGATCACCAGCGGCGGAGTGTTTGGGGATTACTTGATGTCTCCCTCTACAAAAGCAGCAGTGATTATTGATGGTCGAAACCACCATGTGCACTGTGAGTGGCCTAATATCAAGGACAGTGCTGTGGTGGTGTGGGTGGAGCCAATGCATTTGTGAAGCAGAGGACACTCTTGAAGCAGACAACACTTGTCCTGCTGACACTTGGAAGACAGATTCTGAGAAATTTCTAGAAAAAAGGGTGTAAATTCTCTGAAAGGAAAGCCAATGCTATCAAAAGAGAGGACTATTCCAGAATTTTTCTCTTGACAGAGTGTAGATAGAGATGCCTTTTAATGGTCACAAATGATCTTCATCAGACATTCGTGTGTTAATGTCTCTAATATTGATGTAATATATAACAAGTATGTATCAGCACTGAGCAAGACTAACAAAAGTACCTTCCTTTTCATGGGCTTAGTGACCCTAATACTAAGCCATCACACCAAATACAAACTGCCATATCTAACGCAGTGTCACAGCTAACCCATTAATGCTAACAGCTAACCCATGATTTATACAGTATTTATAGGATAAATATTCCAAGCCTGATAACAAGGAAATTATAATTAAGAAAACTTTCTCAGTCTGTGTTTAAGTAGGTGTTGTATACGTGAATCACCTTGATGGTTTTATGCTTTAGTAAGGCTCATTTAAGTGAGAAATTACAGAATTAATACCTCCTTGGGACATGAGACCCAAACATGGAGTGAGACATGTTGAGAATTTATATACATATCAAGGTAGGCACACAACGATAGTTTCTTTAGAACATGCTAAACTTACAGTGTGTTGTATGCTTTTATTTATTCTCGTATTTATCATGTGAAGAAATCCAAAAATTGTCAGGGTTAAAATCCACTCAAGGTTCAGAATTGTGAAATCCAGTTACTGATATTATTTGCAGTCTACTTGATTGGTATCTGATGAACCCCTGATATTTCTAAGAGCTGCAAGGGTGTTTTATGTAGGCATCTAGTTCTTCATTAAGACAAGTCACAAAGCCTTTTGTAATTTCCTTCTTTTTGCAATTATCTGAGAAGATACGTATTTGGAATACCTCTTTATGTTCATCCACAATGAGAATTGATCATGTCTGATGTAATGGATTTTCTTTTACTGGTCCTAAAAATGAAGAGAATAAGATCAAAGAGGAGAAAGGATTGGTCAGGATGCTATTCTTTATTGTAGAATGAGATCTGTGCATTTTGTAGTGGGAATCGCAATTTGTTGAAGAAATCAGAGTGTAGTCATAGAGTTTGTTTCTAAGCCTGCAATATTTGCTCAAGATGGATATGATGCTCTCTGTTTCTCATCTTTTCAGGGTTAATCAAGAGAAATCCCATTATTTCCTTCAATTGCAATGAATGGTTTAAGTATGATAATTAAGTAGAGACAATTTACTTGACTGTTACAGTATATCTTTGTTGTATCTGTGAATGCAGATTTTCATAACCTTACAGAGCATATTAATATTTGCACATAGCTTTGTAAATTTGTTTGAACTCTTTAATGTGCTTTAGAGAAGTCAGCTTTCACCTTGTAAGACTTTATACAGTGTAGCTGAGATAGCATAGTGTTTAAGTTGTTATTGGTCTTTTTTTTTTTTTTTTTTAAAGGCTTATACATGTATACATGTTTTTTATTGTTTTGTTAACAAAATCTCTACTAGTCGGTGCTTATATTATATCATTATTATGATATCTCTATTTTGTAACAGTGGTTTGTGTTCCGAGAGAGACAGGGAGAGCACAATTCATGCCAGGTATGCATTTAAAATTGTACAGTGTAGGATCAGTGTAGCTATGTAGATGTGTCTGTAGTGTTTTTTATGTGGTGAAGGAGTTGATTATGAGTACTACCTGTCCATGTGTCCTAGGTAGTGGACCAGTAGATTTGGCAGTTTTTAAAAGGATTATTCTAAGGATTATTCAAAGGTACGGCAATGACTCAATCTTTTCAATGGGCAAAATTATCAATCTTTCAGATTCACAATTTTAGAATCATAGTAATTATATTTCTGTGTAGCATTTGTGGTGTTTTTACTGCATAGAGCTATAGGGTAGTGTGCTTTTCAATTTTATTGCTACAACTCAATAGGAATGAATGTTCTAATTTTAAGATATGATGTTATAGCTTATATATATATAGTATCTGTAAAATTCACAATTTTCCTCCATTGAAAAGATGGAATCATCACTGAACTCATTGGATCTTGAAATTTAGGGTGTATTTATTATCTATAAATCTCCTTTTCGATCTGGTTAATTTTGTTTTGGGGTCTTATAGTCCAAATGATCAGTGGACTATAACTTTGAAAGTGCAGATTGATTTACCATTGATATTTATGTAGTAGTATTTGTCAGGCACTGGTAAAGAAAACCTTTTGAGTTTTCAGGTTTTGTATTGATTGCCTTCTGTGTAGACATACTAGACATTTGGTCCTATGTAGGCAAGGAAGTATTGGATTGTGCAGATGTCATGTGACCTCTGATATAAAGGTGAAAGATATCTTGAGAGCTTCTAAATATGTGTGGTAACATGTAGAAAACAAGGGAAATATTCCACTATGTGCTTGTGTAAATGATTTTAGTATAGTAACATTTGAAAAAATGTATTTAGTTAATTATGTAGCCTTTCTTCCCACCATACACAATTTTCCTGTTAAACAGGAGGATTAGGAAACTTTAAAATTGGGAGAATAAATAATTTTCTAGTCAAGAATCATATCAAAGAATCGAGAATGAGGCTTTGTTTTAAAAGGTATTGTTTTGATAAATGTTCTCACCTTTTGAAACTTTTATTTTCTAGTATTAGGCCATTCCACAGATTTCCCTGCTGTAAATTCTTTTGTGTACAAATATGTGTTAGCAGGCATTTCATTTTTTCTACTCTAATTGTTTGCATTATTTTGAGAAAAATGGTTGTCTTTCCACTCTTTTATAAGAACTAGTGGGGCAAATTAGGCCAGAAAGGGAAAACACTGTGGAGTGGCCATAAAGAGATATAAATTTAGATATTATCAATTTCTTTTTAAAGATGTGAATGCTATGTATTGTACATTTATTTACCCCAAAATGTAAAGTCCCAGTATGTAATTTTTTTATGGGTCACTTCTTATCACCTAGAGCCTGTGTCTCAAATTTTGACTGATGTGATTTTAGGTGTCAGACTGGAGACATATCCCACCTTTAAATGGCCAAAATAATATGTACCACCAATAACTGCCATATCCCTATGATCGTTTTACTAGGCATAATTTTACTAACAGCTTTTTTTAACCATTTAGTTTTAAAAGCCATATTATACTTAAGTACATGTATATGTGATACCAAGTAATATTGGTGCTTGTGTTGTTGGATTGAAGCTTTTTGTACCAGATTTAGAATTTTATTTAATTTGTGGTGAGATTTACCTGTACATGATGTGTCAGTATGTATGTATGTATATGTATGGTCTATCTGTAAGATGTATTTCTGTTCACAATAAATGTGTTCTCTGTACCTCTTTTAGTTAGTTTTTCAGATCGGGGTTTCATGTAAGTTTATATCTTTAACTCTAAAACATTCTGGGATAATTGTATATAACATAAAGTATTCAGTCAAGCTGTAAACAAGTTAAAATAAAATTGGTTGCAGACAGGTTATAATTTATTGGATTGACAGTGATACTGATTATGATATTTGTTAGAAAAAAAGTTTGTGGCAATTTAAGAAAGATATGGGTGTCAGATGCCAGTTTTTACCCATTCTAAAAAATAATATAAATAGAAACACTGCTATAAAGAGGAATATAATATTATTATCATAAAATAGGATATGTAGTAAATTACTGCGGGCATGAAAAGTGCAATCCATAGTTTCCTAATGAGTGTAGAAAGACAACTATTGAAAAATCAAACTAAATCTATATAAGTGTATCACATATAATAAAATGACATTATAATAATTCTTAACTACATCATGTAGTTGTATAACTCTCAAAAAGCACCTGATGTTGCATTTTTATTAGGATTAGGCACAGAGTTTACTAAGTTGTAAGGACCCCCCCCCTCCCTCCCAATCTCCCTAGAATATTTCCCCATCTTGAAGCTCTCGTACATAATCTACCAACTTTATAACCCCCTTTTTTTATATATAAAAAATAAATAAATCCTCCAAAGGGAAAAATTTGGTTCCCAGATCATACTCAAAAACTAAACATTGAAAAAGTGACCCAGTGACTGGATTGCAATGCTTCTATCTACAGACCTATGTAAAACTATATTATTAAGCTTAATTTATTATTAACAATTATTCTATTTATTAATTAAGAAGTGCATTTGTATATTGCCCACCTCATCTTTGCTGATCACATTGCTAAGTTAGTCACTATGATATGTTTACATGCAAGTAAAAGTACATATAGTTTTAACTGATCAAAGAAACATTAAATATTTCTTCTGGGACCTGTTTTAATAACAATACTTCATGTAAATTTAAAACTTATTCATCCTCTCTGTAGGGAATTCTTAAAATTTCTGCCAGGGCATTGTGCCCACAAAGGAATGTCTTTTCACTGCATAATTACCAGTTCACTGATATGTGTACATAAACTAGCAAACCAACTACATGTAATCTAAATATCTCGCAAATTTCGTTTATCAACCAGTGATTATACTATAAATGAAACCTGGAAATTCCATAAAAAATTCCTACACGCCTTTATAAAGATTCCTTAAAAAGGGATTTTCAGCACAAAAAAGTTGTACATTGATACCAATGGCCAGTTCTATGCATGTACTGCCAGTTAGCAAATACTTGTAAATAAAATAAACAGTTCAAAAACATTACATCTAGGAGAGAAACTATGTGGCACATATACTACAGGGAGTATTCAACTTGATATCAAGACTTTTACATATACAAACTGTATCATTTTCCTTGTACCATATATTCATAAAAAGCTGTACAACACAATAACTGACGTACAAAAAGAAAAAAAAATCATAACAAAGGTAAAGTGCCACGCCATGATACAATATGAAGGCAAAATTAAACTTAAAATGGATTAAATAAGATATAATCACGATTTGGAATATTTATCTGCAACAGACTACAGTACAAGGTATAACATACAGATTGTCACACAATGTTAAAATTAACCAATCTTTGGAAGAAAAAAGGAGCACACTCTAATTCAAGTATAGTAATAACAGAAAGTAATAAACAATTAAAAAAAAAGATAAGTCAACAAAAGTAAGAGATCTAGTCTAGTTCTTTCTACTGCAAAAGAGAAGCTCATTTATCTACAATTCGTTCTTAGATGGACGGACATGTTATTCTAAATAAGGTTACAGTTACTGAAACCACATCATTCAAAAATGACTAGCACTTTGGAATGGACCCATGACACTGATTTATAACATTTAACTAACATCCTATAAAAGCCATATATATCTTTTCAGTTCTATACATTTTACAAGGGACCTTAGCCATGTTTTACATGGGACCTAAGCCACATTTTGGATTAATGTACATAGACACCAAAACAACATTTTCCAGTTACTAAAAGCAGCAGAAAAGAAAATGTTTTTCAAACAGAGTATTTTTGCTAATGTTATTTCCTAACTTGAAACCATCCCTATGTGACTGGACTAAAGCATCAAGCAGTAGGTGAAAGGAAAGAAGTGAGTCCCAGAAGTGATCAGTAGCATCCCACCGCTGCCACCTAATGTAACAACTTAAGTGACTGAGGAATGACAGAAGGTGATTAGAAGCCGTCGTTGTGAAGTTTTGCTATTTCAATGTTAAGCCAGGTGGAGCCCTGTGAAAAAATGAAAACAAAACATTTAATTCAGATCAAATCTATCCCAAAAATGGTCTACCATAAAAGCATACACACCAAATCCAGCAGTTTTGTTGATAGAAGCTGATATGACTGAATGCCAGTGACTTTTATTGAGAGGCAATTAATATTTTTTAAAAAATCAAAGAAATTCTAAAGAGTAATGGCAAATAAAAAGTGTATTTGTAATACATATAAAAAGAAGCAAGAATACTAAAAAATAACTTTTCATCTAGAAAAACTATGCAAGTAAACATACTACAACTATCTCAGCAAGAAAAAAAATTCACAACAAAGAGAAATGGTAATGAAGTGACTGTGTACAGGGTTTTGTCACAGAAAAAAAATAACAGCCTTCTTAATGATATTATTTCCTACCAACTATCCAACTACAAAATTCGAATAATATTCTAATTTTTACATTCCAGCTAAATACACTTTCTTCAGATCACCCTTTTTTTGCATGGCTAAGGCTGAATGAACTGCTATATGCACAACTTGCATTTTTTTTCTTTAATATGCAATTGGGATAATAATTTAATTACAAAATTCCAATAACAAATTTCATTATAATATATTACTACAGGTTATCTACCTAAAAAACGAAAATAAGAAGATTCAACACAATGAAAACCCTGTACACTATCATTTCAAGTTACCAAGTAACAGAAAAGAAAGAAAAAGCAGATTTTTTTGAAAAAAATCTAAAGTGACAAATCACATCTTTTTCTTTCTCCGCGTTATGGTTCTTTGGCTTTGTCATGGTTATAATGAATATAAAAAGGAAAAGGAAAAGGAGCTGGTTTAAAAAGTAAAGTCTAAAATTAAGAATCATATCCTTTTCTTTCTCCTCTTATTATTTTTGGACTTTATTTTGACTGTGATAACAGTGGCAGTATGGCGGTCACTCACAGAGGTACTAATGGAGTCTTCCTCCGTAGTATTACTGTACAATCTTGGGCGGCGGACAGGCTCGGGCAGTGTAGGGTAGGGCTCAAACTGACCACTGTCTATACCAGAAAAGTCAGAGTCCATCTCTCCCAGGTCAACTGCACTGACCACACCACTGTGCTCCAGACCTCTGTAAAATAAATGTCATATCTATTTATTTACATGTCTATTCATTTTGATTATTAATGATTGTATATTTTACAATAAGTAAGCTATATTATAGTCAGAATACTGAAGATGAGGAAAATACTAAAATTAGCTAAGCTGAAAACCTAGACCTGGATAAAGATTCTTTTGTGTGTGTGTGTACTTCACTAATTTTTTCCAAAAAATTAATATCACACTATAAATAATTATGTTAAACTACAGTTAAATTTGTAATAACATGAAAATACCTTGCATTATGCTTTAATTATTTTTAAAAATTCAAAGGACAATGATAAATCATTTCATAAACTGCCATTAAAGAAAACGATTACATGTCCATTGAACTTGTAATGTAAAATAACAGTTTCAAAATAATTGATCTATTAAATTGCCACACTAAAGAAAAGCAGAATAGTCTTAAATTAAAATTTCAAACCCATATTCTTATCTACCTATCTCTTCTTTGGTCAGAAGAATTTTTTATGTTCACGCTCCAGTGGTCATTGGTAACAGACACCTGCTGCTGCCCACTGCTACCATACTCCCTCTGATGAGAATTTGGTGGCGCCTGCCTATTAGGCAAATGCTCACTGCTACTGTATGCCTCCTGGCAAGCATTTAGTGGCCTCTGCCCAGTAGTTGAGCCCTCACTGGCCCCATAAGTCCTGTCATAAGGCTTGGGAGGAGGCAGGCCTGTAGCTTGTGTGAGGTACTTGTCTATCAGCTTATCAGCGTATCTTCTCTCCTCTGGGGACAACTTGTTAGGCTCTGTGTCCCTGGAAGATGACTTTCAATTAATACATCTTGAAAAAAAATGTAATGAACATTTTGAGCACATCCATAATATCTTCATTAATTACAAAATCAGTTGTCAAATAAATTAATATACCAAAATAAACAATTGAGCTTACACAGTGATATGTATATACACAGGCAAGCAGACATGCACACACACAGATACCTTTTTGATACTTGCTCAAATTCCATGCTGAGGTCACGAACTGCAAAACTTTGGTTCAGAGTGGACTCAGTAGCACCATCAGTTGACCTGTTGACCTTTTCCTGACCCTCAACTGACCTCTTGCTGGTATCTCTGACCTGGTAATACTTATCAATACTGGTGTCAAAGCTGGCACCACTGGTGTGCCTGTCACCAAATCCACCAGATGGCGACAGGTGTCTATCCCCAGATCCTCTGAAGGGAGACAGATGTCTGTCACCAGCAGTTGGCGATGAGTTCAAATACTTCTTCTCAATGGCTTCAGCAGCCTGCCTCTGACTGTCATCCAAACTGTGCCAACTGCCATCAAGATGGCTGAAGCTGTAGGTGCTGTTCTGTGGTGCTGAAGTCTGACTGACTCTCCTGGGATTTCTGGTCTTGTTTTTGTCCCCCAGTCCATATTTCTTATCTACTTCCTCCAGAAAATGCTGACTGAATGAATACTGAGAAGAATCTAACTCTGATACGGTCATTGTGGTGTCAGGATTGGTACGGGGGCTACCCTGGGGCCTTCCTGGCCCCTGGGGACTCGAAACCCTTGTATTAGTCAGAGACCTGCTCCTCCCTAGAGGGCGCTGATGACTGTCACTTCTGTGTCTCAGCGGCGGGGATCCCACACCTCTGGTTCTCATCCACCTTGGGGGTGACCTTGGTGACCTTCCCCTTTGTTCCAGTTCAGGGGCCTGATAATCACTTTGCTTTTTGCCATCTACATCTCTTGATTTATCTTCCCTTTTACTATTCACTTGATCCCGAAAACCAGGCCTATCTGGGTTCTTGCTACCTTTGGTGTATTTAGACCTTGGCAACTCTTTATACTCCTCCTCTGATGTGACAGCTTCTGGCTCCAGCTGTGAGAATTCTCTCACCTCCATCCTCTGCGCCACAGTCTCTCGTATCAATCCACCCCCTGGGCTGTGTCTATTCTCCTGGCGACTGCTAGAAACAGTAGTCTTCGAAACGTAAATACCCCCTCTTTGAGCCTCACCATCCTTCCCATGGTGATATGGATTATGATACAAGTCTCTCATATTAGCCCCATGCTGTGTTGGGGATCTAAAGGGGACTGAGCCAGTTTCAGATGCTCTCTCATAGCCAACCTGCCTACTTTGGTCCTTACTTTGAGGAAGAGAAGACCGACCCCTGTCAGCACTTTCATGAGGCTTGGATGAAGAATACAGTGGAGACCTCTGGTGGACTACAGGTGCCCTGGATTGTACTGGAGCAGCTCTTGTGTCCTGGTGCTCCTTGTGACCAGCTTGACTGGCCCTGGTTTGGTAGTATAGCCTCTGTTCTATGTCAGATTGGAGGGCTGCTTGCCTGTGATCCTTAGCTCCTTTAGACCTTCCATCTTCAAACCTCCTGTCTATAGTCCTTGCAGGTGCAACGTACTCATTTCTTTGTCCTATGTCTTCTTTGTGTCTGGTCTCTGAGGCTGTACTACATGTATGTTCCGGTGCTTCCTTGTGCCTGTTTTCAAACTTTATCCCGTGTGCCAGGTGTTCTGTCCTGTGACCCACATGTTCTGTCCTGCGTCCTGGGTGCTCTTTCCCATGTTCCATGTCCCTTGTTTGTCGATCATCAGATACAGCCCTGGAAGGACTGCTTGCCATCAGTGGCTCCCCCATGTGGATGGCTGTACCACCAGATACACGGCTAGAGCTGCTGGTATTGCTACTCTGTGGAGTACCTAACAATGGAGCACCTGACCTTGACTCATCATGGCCGCTGTCAAGATTCAATCTGGGCACCACCGACTGTGACTGGGCGTTATTCCACTTCTCAGGTGTTAATGTAAGTGAGCCCTCTTTTTTCACAGGTGTTGAATAATTTGAACCTTCCCTTTTTTCAGGAGGCAGTTTACGTAAACCTTCATGAGTGTCTGGAGTCAGTGGCGTCAAAGCTTCTAGATGTTCCCTTTGGCCGACAGGAAGTGTCTCCACCCAAGCTGCTGTCTGTGCCAGGTGTTTTGGCGTGGATGTCACAGGCTCTCTCCGTGAGTGACGCGGGTGATCCTGGGGGTTCTCTCCAACAGGGTCCTTTCTCAACTTCTCATCTAATTTAATTGTAACTTTGACGTTTAAGTCGCCCAGATTTTTCACAACTTCACCTTTATTTCCCGGTGTCGTGTTGGCATTAGTAACGGCTGGGTGTCTGTCATGGGCAGTGTGCAATTTGGCAAGAGCAAGGCGATTTGTTGAGCGTGGGTAAGTATAATGGTCTGATGACCGCTGGTCAGTTGAGTGACTAGAAGGATGATCAAAACTCCTCTGAACCTGCTCCATGTCTCTTTTCATGTATTCAAAGTCATCTTTGAGCATATCTAGTTCTGTGAGGAGTTCCTGCTTCTCAGTGGCTGGTTCAAGTGCCAGCTCCATAGTGCCAGGGTTGTCTTGGCTAGTGGAGTCTTGTGGCCACCTGGTGGTGTCACGTGCAGTGCTGTTGTGGTGGCGGATCCAACTTAGTTCCTGCAATGAAATAGTTACACTCTTTTAACATTGAAATTTTGTCAAAAAAAAAAAAAAATAAATAAATAAATTTTTTTAAAAAAATTATTATTATAAATTCAAATAAAACAAAACAGAAGAAACATAAAAACAAAATCCAACAAATCAAGAGAAAGGTAATATATATTTCAAATGTATAAATCAGCTAGCAAGAATAAAAGCAAATGTAAAAAAAAACCAGCTGTTCTTATCCACTCACATGTCTCAGATTATTCCTTTCCTCTTCAACTAACGAAAGTTTTTCTCTCAAAAAAGCAGCTTCTTTTTCCAGCATCGCAGTGTTTGCCACAGGACTACTTAGCTGACTCCTAATGGTTGCCAGGGCTTCATTCAACTGTCTGTTCAGTTTTTCATTGTCTTTCTGACTTGAAGAAGCAGAATTCTCCAATGTCTTCACTTGTGCAACGAGAGCCTCCATCTTCATGTCATGAGTTTCTGCATTACTCCTCAGCTCTTTGTTCTTTTCTTTCACAGATGTCAGCTCTGCTCGACACTCTTGCAGTAGGTTGTTTATCTCAGTGATTTTGGCCGACATTTCAGTGTTCGTCTTGGTCAGTTTAGACTGGAGTAGCTCATTCTCCAGTGTGGCACTGGCAAGACTTCTCTGTAACTCCTTCACATCACTGACATTACCAATGCTCCTCAAGGGACCATGAGGTCCTAGATCATCCATATCTAAGGGGTCACCAGAGGCACCATCCTGTGACAATTTGTCACTTGGACTAACAGGTGCCCCTGAACCTTCTGTTGCAGTTCTTTCTTCTGTCTGAGTCATGGCATGCTGCAATGGGGAAAGTGTCACAAATTCATTGCCAAGATGGCCTTGACCTACTTGAAGGTCAGTCTGAGTAATGGCATGCTGGACTGGGAAAACTGTCACAGGTTCATTGCCAAAATGACCTTGACCCACATAAAGGTCAGTCTGTGTGGTGACATGCTGTGATGAGGCCACTAGCTCTGTTTGCTGACCAGTTGTAACTGATTGGACACTCATTTTATCCTGGTCAGTATTCACTCCCTTCTCACTGACCATCATAATTTTACCGACCAGCATTCCACCTCTGCCTTGACCTACTTGACCCTTAGTGGACATGGGCTTCATAAAGTCTTTTCCATTCGGAATGGCATCCACCTGTGGGTGCTGCTTCTCCTGTTTTTCCAGCATAGTGGATTTCTTCTGGAGATTGTGAACCTTTTGTTGTAGGTCTTCAATCATTTTCTGATACTGTTTATTGGAACTGCTGGCAGAGGAGGCTTGTCTGTAGAGTTCTTTGTTCTCACTACGCAGCACCTCTATCTCTTGAGCCAGCCTGGCAGACATCTCTTCACTGTCCTTCCCCTGTGCCTTCTTCATCTCCATCAGAAGCTCTCCTTCCCTGTTTCTGGCCTTTTCCAGCTCAGACTTCAGGTTGCTGCTCTCCCTGCCAATATTCTCCAGTAGCTGTAACAGCTCATCACTGCCTGGAGAGCACATCAGAAAGGAGGTTGGAGTGTTGGACCTCTTGGGTGTGCTTCTGGGTAAGGATGGAGAGGAGAGACGGGTCTCTGACCTGGGGCGCCCCAGTGGTGGCCGGCCTACACTATCTGGTGATGATACTCCACGATTTACCATTTCGACAGAATGTGATTTTCTGAGGTGATTCGCCATCTTTCCTTGGACAGAGTCAGAGATGTCGTCTGACAGGTAGCCGTTTTGGACCTCATCTGATCCACTTAGATCTGGAGTGGAATTAAACTCCTTCCCCTTGGACAGTCTCTCCTTGTTTATATTCTCCCTATTTGAGTGTGCGTCTAGTGAACTGTGCCCGTGAGAGGTTGCTGCCCACTGATGTTGGAACATTCTCTCAGTGGTGGAGTTGAACAGAGAGTTGGGGGAGGTGGACATCCACTCTGAAGTGCTGTTGGTCCTGGCTGTTCCTATGCGGGGGTTGTCTGGAGGAAGGACAACAACGTCCGTCATGTCCCTGTCATCGTTAAACAGACTGGACCTTAATGTGGTGGACTCTAGGCTGCTGGACAAGCTGGACATGAGGTGGGGGGCACCTGTTAATAGAAGCCAAGAAAACCTGTCACGTTAGGTGAGAAACTACAACAGCCTTTTAATGCCACTTGAAAAATAATAAGTAATAACCTTTTTTTATTCCAAAAATTTGTAATCATTAAAAAATTCATAATGAAAATAATTTTAAAATAAACTTAGTAGGAGATTAAAAAAATTAAAGATTAATAACACTGTTATATTATCTAGGCTTTATGTCTGTTGATCTTCATAATTATACCTTCCTCAATGCTCTGCCCCTGATCCTCCTCCTCGACATCAAGTTGCCCATTCATCACACATTGTGTTGCTGTCTGGGTCTCAGCCAGGCTTCCCTCACTCCCTGGGGCTGGCTGGCTGGGGTGACTGACAGTGTGGTCAGTCTCATTGTAACCTGACTCATTAGAGGAGACACTCACCGGAGGTGGTTCTGATGGCTGGATGAGGAGATAAAGACTATCAGCTGAGTTTATGTGTTTTCTTTAAACTTAGCAAATTTTGATTAAGAAGAGAAAAAGGCGTGTTTGCAGGTTGGTTTAAATTTTAACAATAATAAAACAGGTTTTAAATAATGTTGAAACCTTTTTTCTCTATGTCATTACAATATATGCAATCATATATAATATCTGAAATCTGGACAAAGAAAAATCATACTTCCTGTGCATCTATACATCTTTTTCATTGTCTGAAGAAAAAAACAACATATCTTATTTTAGATAAACATTTCTGATCTCAAAGCGGTAGTCACTTCCTCAGACCAAGAAAACAGTCAGCGTATAACACCCTGATTTTTGAGTCACGCCACACATCACCACCATCATCATCTACCACTTACTTCCAGTCCAAAAGCTCTAATGGAGTCCATCCTGAAGAGATCAAACTGGTATAACTGCTCCTGTAAGGCCTGGTAGAGGAAAATGAGGAGAAAGAGAAATGTGCACTGTGAACAGAGTGAAATAGACACACTTACTGGTCTGAAATCTAATAAAGCCTGTGCTCACTCACTCAGCATAATGAATTTTTAGCTAAATGCTAAACATATTTTCATTGGCCTTCGGAACATTCAAAGCATTTTCTTGTTAACAGGAACTACGTAGATCAAAATTTGATTTGGTTTGTATCATTCCGGTAATTGATCAAAAAGTGAGCACAGGAAACTATACATACTGTGCTACTGTGTGAAAAAAAAAGCTACAAGAAGACTAACAAACAAACTAACAAATTATGGATTCAATCTGTAAAAACCAAAATTGTGAAAACTACAAAAACAGCGAAAGTGAAAATCCTTTAAAATACCTCTTAAAATGAGGCAGTGAAAGAAGATTCTGGGAAACACAACCAAGATTTTTAGCTAAAATAAGGTAACTATCACCATTTGATTATTAGACTTCAGGGTTGGCTTAAGAGGTCTGTGCTATAAAACTAGAACTCATAACAAAATAAAAGGACATTGCTACAAATCCATCAATAATCAAAATAATTGGGGTGTGAGATATTCAACTAAGTTTAATTAAAAGTCACACCTCCCCCTCCCAAACCAACCATATAGTATCTACTCTACAACTTTCTACTAGAGCTGCCATCTATCTAAGTGTTACTGGTAAAACTACATAAAAGTGCCACTTTACCTGTATGGCAGCCTGTGATTGTGCCTGCTGCTCCATTAATAACTTAATAGGACTGTTATAGGCCACCTTGTGGGGGGTCAGGTGGGCAGACAGCCTGCCATCTACGTCCTGAAGTACATTTGAATTAAGATTTCAGTTGTACCTTTGTACCTTGGTTCAATTCAAATCTCGGAATCTGCCTTAGAGAATACCAAAATGATATTATAAATGAGACAGTTGTTCTAGCAATTCAGTAATAAACTTTTTCATGGGTAATATTTTTTATCTGAAATAAAGAAGACCAAAAAAGATATTCATGATAAAAAGGTTAAATTAGCATTTCATTTTAATAAACTTCTGTATCATGGTTGAATAAAAATATTTAAATCTGATTTAAAAACAACCAAAGAGCTATCCTAATAAAATGTTTCAGGAGCTTTGCCATGTTTCTAATCAAAGAGTTTCAGAGATTTGCATGGGTTTTTATATTAATAGACAGTATATATCTAGAAATATGTAGAACACAGTGAGCCTGAGAATACTGCTGGAGATGTGTGTCTATATGTGTTAACACATGAACTGGTGCTATCATATACCTTTTCATCATAACTTACTTTGAATGTATTTTTCCTGGAGGTCACAAGAAAGCTGTCCACTGGTCTTCCCTCTGCCTGCAGCTGGACCTTAAAGGAAAGGAACACTATTATTAATATAATGAATTTTAATAAATAAAAAAAGAGGTGTTAAAGCAGTGCACACACAGCTCGACTCATTGCATATTTTGATTTTTCAGAAAAAGATCTTAAATATGCTGCTGTTCAATTAAAAAAAACTGTACTTTTTTTCTGCTACTGAGAATAATTTTAACACAGCTTATTGAAACTGGAATTCAAGCTTTTTTTATGTCCTAGAATATCACACACATTGACTGGTTTACCAGGACCTCACTACAAACACTGCCAGGACTCCAGTTATTCCAGGACATGCATGATTACCATAAACCTGACACAGCATCAAGTCTGCATCACACCTGAACGTGGTGTTACTTTCAATAAACGAGGTCATTCACCTTAATTATGCAGTCTGACTCTTAATGTTCACAACCTGGGGTATCTACTTTCCTTAATCCTCATGTAGCAGAACTACTGAGACTTGCTTATAGCAATTTCCTGTCTAATATTCATACCTATACATATACATAGTCATATCAAATTAATAATAATAATGATAATTTATTCAGCTTTTAATATTACATTTTAAAATTGTTGGCTTTCTATGTTGGCTTTCTATGTTACTTCAAATATTACCATAATATTTATCATTTCTTTTATCATTATTCTACATGGTCATAGTAGTGGTAGTAGCTTTACTTTTCATAACTTAAAATCTTATCTACAAGCAGAACATGAACAACAGAAATAATGTTTATCTTTGTCACACAGTATAGTTATCAAAAGGAACAAAGCATATACTTTATACAAGCCTAAATAACAGTTGTGAACACCATTTGCATAAATGCTATGCAGAATTAAACATGTTTCCCTCAGGTTCCATTATTAAGTTTAGAAACATTTTAATTGTTTTCAAAATATTAGATTCTGCTCAGTTATGTGTGAAAAATTTCTCCGTGAAATTATCTATACTGCAAAAAGTACTTTTAATATTCAGGTGCATACCTTTCTTTTTAACAGAGCCACATATATGAGTAATGCATGTTCATCCACTGTGGAGTCCAACACATCTGCTGGGCTGAAAATATTTTTTAGAATGTCAGGTTAGAATAAACTCAGATTAATCATATCATATAACTGATATCAGGACAATTCCCCCATTATGCAGGTTTAAAACAAGTTTTCATCACCTAAAGGAAGCTCTATTATGCAAACTTGCAAAATGCACTGATGTTAACCAACATGTAGTAGGAACATATTAGTCCCTATGTTTGCAAAGGTTTGATATGGAAAGTTAAGAAGCATTTATACAGAATTTCACATATTTATACTGATTTATTCAATTTTCCAATGATCTTAATCATTCTTTTCTGTTCAATCAAAATCTAGAAGTTTCAAACTACATAACAGCTGAATAAATAAAACCACTGAAATGCACTGAAAAAATGATTCAAAAGGAGAGGTGAAGAGAAAATCTTTAAGATAAGACTTACCTGATAATATTCTTGCTGACTCCCAATTGCTCCTCTGCAGCTAAAATAGCATTGGTCAAGTGTCCAGTATTGTCCAAACTGCCCTCTACTATACACACCTTCTCTAGTAGTTGGGTCAGGGTGTTTTCTTTACACAGGCTGGAACATCAAACAATGTAAATGTTAATAAAAATTGAATATAATATGGAACATCTACAGTAAATTATATTATATAATTTTTAACCATGTCAATATGAGTAGAGTTAAATATACAATATGCAATAAGTCAGATTGTTGCCTGTCTACAGACTGGACTATACATTACAGACATTAAATTTGTCCACAACACATTATCCAAAACATTACCAGAAGAAAAAAGTTCATTAATGAGAAATATAACATATTTACATATACATCATATTAGATCATATCATACCATACAATGCAATACTTATTGTTACTGTAGTAGATTCTGCTATATGAGAAATAACAATGTTCAGTAAAAATTTGTGTCCCATATCTACCAGTCTGAAAATTAAGACATTTACCAAACACCAGCAGGTTAAACTTAATATGGTGCAATATGCAGAGAAACATTAAAATTGACCCTATTTATGCTTTGTGCTGTCTTTGCTTGTTGTGGCTGTCACACCTAATAAGTTATGCAAATTGACAATTATCTCAAAAACCACTTTCTCTAACCTGCTGAGTTTGAATTCCACCAGCTTTTAATGTTTGTTACCTAGGTTAAATGGTATGCCTTCCATTGAATAAACATGTTTTTATAGATTAATCTTTTAAAAAAACACAGACCATTTTGGAGCAGTTTTACCCATGCACATATACCATCCATGATAACAATATTGATTTTTGTTGGAAAATTGTTGTTAAGGTGTAATGTTTAGCATTCCAGGCAAGATTTATCTTATGAACATCTCAAGCCAACATAACTGGTATAATAATGATATATTTAAGGAATAAATCTATATCTGGGCCTTGTTTCACGACGAAACTAGAGCCCAATCTTAATAATAATAATAATAATAATAATAATAATAATAATTTATTTTTCTATGGCGCATTCCATTAAAAATCTCAATGCGCCTTACAACATTCACTTAAAAGAGCTAAATAACACAATACTAATATAAGAACACATTACAATTTTAAAGGACTAAGAACTAATTTAAAGAACCAATTATTCATATTCTAAAATGATAAGAACCTAAGGTGACAACATTTAAAATTAATCATAAAATTACAGTACACCTTATTAAAAACTAAAATTAACTATATGATAGCTACTGATAGGCTATTCTAAAAATATGAGTTTTCAAAAGCTTTTTAAAAGTATCTATGTCACCTGCTGCTC
>NW_019775675.1:166488-209157 GCF_001039355.2 Lingula anatina | reverse complement strand
TTTTTTGTTTTGATTGCCTCAAGTCACTTTTCACTATTCCAGTTAATACCAATTACTGTATACTGTATATTACTTGAGATATACCTATTTCTATTTTAGGCACATATTTAATCCCCTGTCCAGTGGAAGGAGTCCCCAGGGTGGAAGCAAGATGGAGGAGGATATGGAAGTAAGCTGTGCTCAGGCAGACCAGCTGAGAACTCCTGCGCCATACAGACATCCTCATCACACACAGAAGGCTTTTGATGTCCTGAATATGATGAGAAAGTTAGTACACACCCCAGGGGTTGGTTTGGCATCATAAGTTGAAATCAAAAATGGGCCTTAGCTTTTAGAACAAAATAAATGGATCTACAATGGCAAAAAATTACTTGTTAGACATAATAGCCATTTATTTCTTGTTATGAAACAATTCATGATTTCATATAATTAAACTACTTTTGATTTATTTTGGGTCAAGCAGATTTTTTGTTTTAAAGATAGAACAAATTTTGGTCTTAAGTATTTTGTAAGTCTTCAGTATTTGGGCTCAGACTTCTAAACTCAGAAAGTCTGCTTTGTAGTATTGGTCAGAGAGTGATAACTTATGATAAAAGATTGCACAATCACAGTTTGCTTTTAAAGCTCAGTTAAAAAGATCAAAATTTGAGCAAAATGGCATTTCTGATTCTTTGTGAATTCCCAGTTGTAAAATGGGAAACCACCACTTTTTTCTTTTGATTGTATTGCGTGCCTTTTTTTTTCAAAAATATTCAGTTTCCACTAAATATATAGATCTAGGAATTTGAAAATTTGTGAAACCCAGTTGATTTGCTCTCTTTGAATTAAATTTATTTAGTTTGGTTAATTACCATGTATCTCAATATCTTCAAGTAAGGCACATTGTTTTTAGTGAATGCTTTGACTGCTCTTAAAAAAATTAAGGAAATAACAAACTTTATCATGACTATCCTTGCTGCACAATATGTAGTGACTAGTCCCAAACTGAGATCACAGTGGTAAGAATTGGATTTCAGGAGATCAATACTTATCACTCAGGGGAAGTGCATATACAAGGCACATTTGAGTAATGTATTGAATTTGCATTGACTGGCCTTGGGAGAGGAAAGAACTTCAATCTCTACTCTGCATTGATCTGCAGGAATCACCAGAGGTTTTCTCTGCTAAGACCATGCATTATTCTACCAGATAGAACTTTTCATTGCACGTGTCACTCAGACTAGTAGGCATTAAAAAAACTGCTAGCTTAAATGAGAATTAACTAAATATTTCAAAGATGGAGTTATAATTAATGGAAAGATGAGCTAGAACAAATGCTGAAATTTCCACATGTCCAATCTGACTTGTATCTCTGAAAAATTCAATTTTTTACCAGTCTCATGTCAATTAAAGGTGTTGGTCGCCTTAGACTGGCTACTTACATTGCAGTTTGTTATACATTCTTTAAAAAATTATATATGTACATTATTTTGCACATTTTATATTTTATTCATGTTGCTCAATCTTGATATTTGCTATTGACGCATGGTTTCAAAAGCAGAAAAGTTAGCCCCTGTAGTTATTGCATTTGCTAGTGTACTCACAAAAATATTTTATGGTATTTATTCAGTAATTTGGTCTTGAACAATGGAGAATTTCTGAGAATTTTGGTTTTAACACTAAATATAAATTATTCACAGTTTTTTAAAGATCATTTTGAGTCCTTTATTTCATGTTGTATTAGTAATTTCATATATAAAACATGATTCTCTGATTATTTCTTTTTGAGTATGATTTTTTATGTCACTTTTCCCAATCCATAGAATACATTAAAAACTACATTTTCTTTTATGACTTCTCTAGACAGGCCCTCCTGTGCGATGTCCTTATCATAGTGGACGGCAAAGAAATCCCTGCCCACAAGTCTGTGCTGTCCTCTTGCAGTCCATATTTCTATGCTATGTTCACCAATGACCTGTCAGAGGCCAGGTCCAATAGAGTGATGCTGCAGGACGTGGATGGGAAGGCACTCACACAGTTGATTGACTTTATTTACACCTCAGAGATTGGAGTAACAGAGGAGAATGTACAGGTAGGATATTGACAGGTGTTGACTTTATTTACCCCTCAGAGATTGGAGTGACATAGGAATGTACAGGTAGGATATTGACAGGTGTTGATTTTATTTACCCCTCAGAGATTGGAGTGACAAGGGAGACAGGTAGGATATTGACTGGTGTTAACTTTATTTGCACCCCAGAGATTGAGAGCAGAATGCACGGGTAGGACTTTGACAAGTGCTAAAGACCCTGGATTAAAGATTTTTTTTCCATGGATAATGAACACTTGGATGTTCTGTTGAGTGGATATTGGATGCATTGATGCTAGACATTTATTGAGCTGGGTCTGGCAAGTCCATGTAGATAAAAGTGGATGTTATATGCTTGTTATAATTTGTTTATCTCATGTTTGATTTGTTGTAATTTGTTTATCTCATGTCCAAAAAACCATCCAAATATTTACTGTGTAAAGTGATACACTTAAACAGATTGCTTACTTTAGGATTATGTTTAATGATATATTTTGATTATTGATTTCTCATTTACATTCAACAGTTTTACCATTTACCCCTCGTTATCCTTCAAACAGAGGTTGAATTATTCAGAAATTTACACTTTAAATCTTCAGATCTTGTTGTCGGCAGCCAATCTTCTTCAGCTTGTGGAGGTTAGAAATGCATGTTGCGAGTTCCTTCAGTCACAGCTCCATCCATCCAACTGCCTTGGGATCAAGGATTTTGCGGACCTCCACGCCTGTACAGAACTTATGAATTATGCTCAGGCTTATACAGAACAACACTTTAGGTAAATAACCAGGTTGAATTCTGTCAAGTCTAGTTCAGCATGCAGTTAGTAGAGCATGTGCTCACTGTGAGGTAGGATGATGTAATATTATATGTCCATATGTCCAGGTGGAACTATATATGAATCTTAAAGTTGAAAATATACAGTAAAGTTTCTACTGCAACTGCAGTCTTGTACACACTAATGTCTTGATGGTGATTGTCATATCACTAAATGGATACTGTTAGGAGAAAGGTCAGTGGACTTGCCTGTCCCCACCACCTTCCCCCAACATCCACCCAGTAGCAGGAATCCAGTAATATGTTAGATTCTTTTGAAACAATGTAATTTAGTTTGAAGGGAAGTCTGTTTGGCCTTCATGATTAATCAGTGTATTTTGTTAAATTTCAGTGAGGTTGTAAAGCATGATGAATTTCTCAACCTTTCTTCATCACAAGTAACAGAACTAATATCTAGTGATAGACTCAGTGTGCAATCAGAAGAAAATGTGAGTATAATCATCTGTCTGAAGCTCAGAAAAATATTCTTCTCGCTTATTCCAATATTTTTATTTGGTGTATTTAAGAAACCATAACTTGATAAAGTGTTTATGATATATATATTTCAATTGCTTTTTTAGTTGGTTGTGATGAATATGTTAGTCTAGAACTATTTCCACTTATGATGCACTGTCACAGTGCCATCTCATCTAATACATTGTCACAACTAACAATTAACACAGTGACATATGACACACTGTCATATCTAATACATTCCACATTGTATTGACATGATACACTGTCACATCTAACATACCTTTTTTTGTTCTAGGTGTTTGAATCAGTGATAGGATGGATTGGCCGGGACCCTGCCAATAGACAACAATACATATCTCAGTTAATGGAACATGTCCGACTTCCATTGCTATCTCAAGAATATCTAGTAGAGACAGTTGGAGAAGAAAACCTTATTAAAACTAATATATTTTGTAAAGACTTGCTTATTGAGGCTATGAAATTTCATCTGACCAAAGGAGACCAGAAAGCAGTGTATAAAACCCCAAGGACAAAACCCAGGACACCCATAGGTTTGCCAAAGGTATGGGGTCTCTGCGTAGTCAAAATTTTTGTAAAATGATAATACATTAAGTCCAAAGCAAAGAGACAGGTTTATGACTTATGCCCATCAATTTATTTTTTCCCTGTCTTTTAATGAAATTCGCCCAGTATTGTGCTACAATGTTTTTGCTTCTAAGAATAATTAAAAAAAAGCTGTACTGAAAGTATCAACCAATAAATTCTTACTGACCTCTGAATGGTTCACTATCGATTCAGGTTCTACTGGTGATGGGGGGACAAGCACCCAAAGCCATCAGAAGTGTGGAGGTGTATGACTTCAAGGAGGAGAAGTGGATGACAGCAGCAGAGATGCCGTCACGGAGGTGTAGATGTGGTAAGGGAGTACACAGACTCTGGATCAATAAGCCTTAGCCAATGATTTCGTGTTATGGTAAATGATTTGTTGAAAATCCATTTTATATGTATTTTTGATGTTTCTTTGCTCTATCTCCAATATTTTCTTTTAAACAGTACTGTCTTTAAGATGTATGCAGTTATTTATATATATTTTCCATATTTTATTCCAGGCACCGCTGTCTTGAACACCTTAGTCTATGCTATAGGAGGTTTTAATGGGTCATTACGTGTACGGACAGTGGATGTTTATGACCCTGCCAAAGACGCGTGGACCACGGTGGCCAGTATGGAGGCCCGTAGGAGCACCCTGGGGGCAGCCGTGTTAGGAGGGCTCATCTATGCGGTAGGGGGCTTTGATGGCACCACTGGGCTCAATTCAGCAGAGTATTACGACCCACGGACCAATGAATGGAGAATGATATCACCTATGAGCACAAGGAGGAGCAGTGTGGGTGTGGGAGTGGTGGGACGTAAGTATTGGAGATAGGCAAGTGAATCATAATGATAACCAGTGGTAATGATTATCATAATGATTTATTTTTAAAAGTTCAATACATAAAAATTGAGGGTAAAAATATGGGTTTGAATTAAAAGATGATATTAACATAAAAATAGAATATTACATTTTACTAATATAAAAGTGAGGGTTATGGGATGTAAGAATTGGATGTAAATGAGTGTGTTATGGGAGAAAGGACTATTGAAAGAAAAGAACCTCAAGTCAAAAGTACAAATGTCTATCTTAGTTTGCATGCAACATCCAGTCCTTAAATGACTACAAGTAGATTTATTTCAATTAGCATCAACATTTCTGTCTGTATAACTTCAGATCACCTGTATGCAGTAGGAGGATATGATGGGGCATCACGGCACTGTCTAAGTTCTGTAGAGTGTTATAGTCCTGAGGCTGATATTTGGGCTGGTATAGCTGACATGTCATGTAGGCGCAGTGGGGCAGGTTAGTACTTGCAACTATGTGTGAAACTAATATTTCAGCAGATGTAGAGAATGTTTCTTTTAATATACATGTATTTTAAAATGAAAGTGCTTGCATGCACTCACTGATATGTAGCTGTATAATGTATAACTCAGTAAAGGATGACATCACGGAAACCATGATCACTGTATTGTGTACCTTCCAGGTGTGGGGGTATTGGACGGGTTGCTGTATGCAGTGGGAGGTCATGATGGCCCTCTTGTCAGAAAGAGTGTGGAGGCATATAACCCAGAGATCAACACATGGTCCCAGGTGGCCAACATGCACCTGGCTAGGAGGAATGCAGGTGAGTGTGACCCAGGTATTATATCATGTGATGAAGCATGTTGACAAGTGCAATTTGCTTAATCTGATTATCATGTACACAAACACTCTCTCTCACACACTCATAAACAAATATATATATAAACAAAACGTCACTGTGTCCAACACAAACTGATTACACTGTTTTCTCTCTCTTTCTCCCCAGGTGTGGTGGCACATGGTGGTTTCCTGTGGGTCATAGGTGGTGATGATGGTATCTCTAATCTGGGCTCAGTGGAATTCTATAATCCTAAAACAGACACTTGGACATTGTTGCCTAGCAACTTACAGACTGGAAGGAGCTATGCCTCCGTAGCAGTGGTGGATAAACCGCTGTGATCAGCATCGTGTTTGTTTGTGATCACATTGTCAAGATGGAGCCAGTCTCACAAGACAACTCAAGCCAAAAGTTGCTGTTATTGTTATGGTGAAATTTGCTCTACAGTAACTTCAGGATAAATTTGAAGAAGTTCACCAAAAGTAACTGTTTGTCAGTAAGCTAAGACATTATTATTATTAATATTATTATTATTATTATTATTGATGTTGTTTTAGCTTTGGTTTAATTTTCTAGTTTTTAAGTAAAAACCAACTTTTGGCTGGTGTTTTGTAAACTGGTCTTCAGACAGTATTTCATCATACAATATGCTTTGGCAATGGGGAACAACTATCTCAAAATATCATGTAAAACAATGGCATTGGCAGTGAAAAATCATTACCAATGGCATTCTGTGCTGCATTCTTTCTGTCATTGGAACCAGTCACCATGTAAGGATTTCTGCTGTTCAATGTTTTCAAATTCTGTGCTGCAGGGAAATCAGCAAGTAGGAACATCTTATAATGAAGTGTTCATGCTGTAATTGTGTCAATACCAAACCAATAGCTTTGTTAACCAAACCAAATTTATGAACACAGCTGTTGTTGGACTGCAATTTTTTCAATTCAGTGCTGCCTCTGGTTTCTTCACGTGTGATTAGCAAACAATATGCTTTGTTTCAGTGTATCAATCTCAGCTAAAATACCATGGGCAAATTTTCATGACAGCATTGTCAGACTATGTCTAACAGGTTATGGGTAAAATGTATATTTCAGCCCATCAAAGGGTATGTGTAAATGCATTGGCATTCCCTGCAGCAGAGTAATCATTGATGACACAGAGCATTCATGACATGCTATGTTTATCACATCTTTAGGGCATACAGTTCTGTGAAAATGTCAGTTGGAGAAATAATATACAACGATATGTGAAAGAGGATTACATTTTTTCTTTGAAAATTTGGAGAAAGCTACGAGAAAGCACCATATGTGACACAGGGGTGGTACAGCATATAAAATGACCTTGTATTCAATTTTCATATATGTAGTGAAATTGACATTTTCATACATTATAAAAACAATCATGACGTAACATGAGGTGTTACACAGTTCCTTTTTGTTGATTTTTCAATTCTTTGATCATTTATGATTAATATTTTGGTGTTTGATATAAGTAACTTTTTTCATAAAAATGATTTTCCAAATATGTGGTTTCTTGTGATTGAGGGCAGTTGTATATGTGTTATGGGATTTTATATTGTTATTACATGGTTTTGGATTTTTTCTATAAATTTCTTAAAATTTCTATAAATTGTGTCTAGTACTTTGTTAGCAAATCATTGCCAATTTATTATTTTATTATTCTAGTATACTGTCCCTGAAAGACATAAACCACAAATCAGAATTGATATGTATGGTGCTATTTTCCTAAAGGTTTTGTGCATGGGATAATGCTGGCTTTTAAAATGTTTCTTACAGAGGATCTGACTTACTCATCACTGTGTGGGGCCTATAAAACTACATGAACTTTGGGCATTTTATTAATTATTATAATATTTATTAATTATTATTATTTTATTTTTTATATTTTGTCAATGTAGATCATGATGGTCATTATGTTTAAATTAAAATTGTAGCAGAGTAACAACCTCAATATCTGGTTGACAACCACTGAAGGGATTAAAATGGGCAGAAAACACCAACACTGTAATCTTTTTTAGGTTCCAGAAAGTGACATTTTACCTTGAAATAATTACATTTGTGTACCCGTTCTGTGATATAATTGGATATTCATGGGATGTATAGAGACAAGAAGTATATCACTGTTGACCCATTTTTGGCAAATTGATGAAAAAAGTGATTTGAAAACTTACGCTTTGTTTCTTGGGTTAAAACGCAATACTGATAATTAGTGTGAATGTCATTTTTTTTTTCAAATTGTATAGTTTTGTGCCAAAATCCCATATATGACTATAACTTTTAAAGTTGAATCACCAGTGATTATGCATTAAAGATACTGTCATTGATGGATCTGAAGTAAGATAAAGATCATATGCTAATGTGAACCAAGTTTTGCCCTTATCAGTATTTTCATTTCCAGGTGTGTAGGTATTTGTGTACTACGTGTGTTATTTTGCTATATGTAATAAATTTTTTAAAAATCTCTGAAAATTTTTGATTGAAGCCTGGAAAGTATCTGTGCTTAGGAAAAGCTAAGGCCGCATTCACATCGAGTTGAGCCATGGGTCTTCAAAGCCACGACCTAAATATGGCGGACATACATGAAAGGAAAAACTCCTAATCTCTTAATAGTCTCCCCGCCTCCCTATGCGTCGTCCCTGCGGGGGTACAGTCATTAAATCTCGGCTCCATTGGGACGACACATGGGGAGGTGTGCGAGAGGCGGAGAGACAATTAAAAGATTAGGCAGCTTCCTTTCATGTACATCCGCCATATTTAGGTCGTGGCTTTGTAGAGCCATGGCTCAACTCAATTTGAATGCGGCCTAACAAGAGGAACTAATCTGCCTTACAGTATAATATTAATGGCAACCTAAACAGGATTTTCTTAAATCCCTGTAACATCATCAGTTGAGAAGTCACAAATGAGAACAATCTAAAGCAAGAAAATAATTACAAAATCAAGTCACAAATCAGCATAACATACATTAAAGATCGGATTATTAGAAACAAGCAATTTATTCTTTAACGCATGCAATTTAAGTTTGTGTCCAATTATTTGAAGTTTAGAAGGATGTGCGCTTTAATAAATGAAGGAGTAAGATTGTGAACCACAAACCAGTCATCAACACTTTCAGTACTTTAAAAACTGATATTTATTACAGCATGATGAGTAATCATCCAAATACAATTCACACTTGGAACGTGTTGTCTTGGATGTACATTTATGGTATTATCTAAAGATGTGATGTTTTAAAAAGTTTTGTCTATCCTAAACTATCCATAACCAATAAATAAGTAATAATTAACATGAAGCCTGGTTTGTAATAGTCTAGAATAAAACATAAGAAAGCATTGTCCTTTGGCTCTGTGACGTCCAACAACACCTCTACCCCTTCATAAAAACCGGTCTAACATGATGGAATGCTACTGTGCACAATGCACTGCAACTTGGATGTGACTGGAAATGAGATAACTCCCTCAGCTACTGGAAACATTCTCATTGCTGAGCTCGTTGGGGGACCAAGTCAGTTATTTTCATCAGTCTGGGCCATGTAGGCATCCAATTCAGCATCCAGGTGAGCCTTGGTTTTAGACATGTAAGCATCCAACTGGTTATCTAATGTCTCTTTAGAAACTTGACCTCCGCCTCCACGACCTCTGCCCCCTCCTCCGCGACCTCGCCCACCTCCACGTCCTCTAGTGCCTCTTCTTCCACGGAAACCACCTCTACCACGGTACCTATAACAAACCATTCAATTAAAGCCTGTTGTCTGGAAATGTGTAATTTAATCATTTAGAATTTTATTACACACAACAGCCCTGAAAGCAAATGACCCACAGTCTGGTTACTACTCTTTATTAGATACCTACATTTTACTGCATAGTTCTAGACAACTGAAATGTAAAATTTCAAAATTACAGACATGAATTATATATGGTTTCTTAACTTTAAACACCATCTGTAATAAAATATCATTTAAGAATCACCCATCAAAAATGCGTTTTCTAATTCTTCCATGCCAAATAGACTGAAAAAATTGTTTGAAGCTACTGCATACAAATAAAGGGGAAAAATCGATCACAAAACACATTTTAAATATATTAATTCTAGGAATTAGAAAATAAAATTCGGGTCACTCCTTGGAGGCAGTTATGAATCCTAAGCAGAGTTTAAACATACTACAAAAGAAAAACAAGAGGCATATCATGGTTACTTTTGAATTTGAATTTGGATTCTTTAATGCCAAAATCTAAACAGAACAAGCTGCAACATTTGAAGAAAGTGATAGCTTAAATCAACGAAGTACTTCCATGCATATTCTTGTTTATTCATCTCAAACAAGTTTATTCTGCAACACGTCTTTCATTACATATTTCACATACGTTGAAACTGAATCAAAATCAAAGGTTAGTTGGCATCAATGCTTCTAAATTAGCAAACACTGAATATCATCATCTAATCATTAGTAAAAACAATATTCAGATTGTTATCAACAAAACACTGGATAGGGTTCCTGAAAAAAAAAAAGGAAAACTGTTTAATAGTAGTTTTCCGTGCATAAACCGCTGCATGCAGGGAACACGCCCCCTTACGTGTCACCAGACTCGCTGTTGTCCATCCATGGACGCCCTCTGCGCCACTTGTTTTTGTTTCCTCTTCTTCCACGACCTCTCTCAGAGTCTTGGCTGTGGCAATAAATGAGGTTCAAATGAGCAGAAAAGATGTCTACCTTTGAAATGAGATTGCTCTTATGTTGGCTTAAACAAATGTTGGATTAATTGAAAATGTATAAAATTGGGCCTGACACCACTGTTGGAAAGAATTTTCCATATACACCTTTATAAAATGTCAACAAACATTAACATAATTTCTCCTTTTTCAATTATTACAAGTTTTTAACAATTGACTTTTTCAAAAATAAACAGTAAAGAGCTGTAGTAAAGCAGAACATCAAAGCAGATTTAAAGGATGCATGCTTAATTTTGGATTTTAACATTGCAAACAAAAAGGAATCAAGTTGCCCCTCCTTGAAGTCACTCCTTTTTTTTTTTTTTGGTGAATATGGTTTTTAGACTATGATATGTCTCATGCATTTTTTGTTAAGAAAACTGATTTGGATCGTTTATAATTTTGTTTCTGGCCAAAGAATGAAGTCTGAATGAATCTATTCTCACATGCCCCACAACAAAAAACAACTTCAGAATCCCAACAAACTTAAATTATTCTACAAATCTTTTTGAATCTTTGCACTAAATGTTACATTCATCAGCCCTCTCTTCCCCTCTCTTAAAATTTGAATCTTTTTCCATCAAAAGATTTGTAGCATAAAGTTCATGGGATTCAAACTAAACAGAAGCATCCTGTATAAGTACTGCCAAGCTGTCTGCCTTACTGATATCTCCAAGATCCCCTCTGAGAACCACGTCCTCTAGGTCTCTCACCACGGAATGGAAAGAAACCTCCATCTTCATATCTACAAGTTGTCAAGATGGTTTCATAAAAGTTGGATAATTTTTTCTAAACAGAAGAAGATTCTGCCATGAAAAATAACAATGGACTTCAATTTGTACTATAATGCAGTAGCCTACAAGTTGGCAGGTTGTCCTTGTTCCTACCCCAATACCTGCAGCTTTCCTACCTGTTTATTCCTCCAAATCCTCCACCACGTGGTCTGAAGGCTCCCCTTCCACGCCTAGCACCCCTGCCTAGAATAGCATTCAAAAAGTAATAAGTAGAAATAATTGCAAGTAAATATTTTTTAATATAAATGCCATTCAAACTCATAAAAAAATAAGAGTTCAATTACAATGAGCAAGAGTTAAGGCTGTATATCTTAGATCAATGTACTTCAAAATCAATTTTATCTAGATAAAAAGATAAAGCAGTTCATTGTAAATTAACCTCTGGTGTGAGAGGAGTTGGTGTTGTACATTATGTTGACCATACTAAAGCTTACCTCCTCTAAACCCTCCTCTTCCTCTGGTAGGACTGCCCACAAGTGAGTTGTCCCCACTGCCTGATGTGTTCAATCTTTCCCTGCCACCTCCTCTACCCCTCCCCCCTCTCCATGGTCGCCGCCCACTCTGGTTCCCTCCACGTCCTCCTGTATTTGCGCCACGCCCACCAGGCCCTCCTCTGCCACGCCCACCTCTATTTGGAGGTAGCGTCAGTCTGGATTTGACATTGTTGTTGCCCAGTCTTTGTTGTAAGCTTCTCTACAATAACAGTGCTAATGTGAATAGCTTTTTGTAGTAAAACACAACTTTCATTGCAAATTTATGTCATCATTTTCCATCACAGAAATGATACATAAAACATGTTTTAAAGAAGGTGGAAAGAATAGATGATGCACTGATTCTATATGCTCATTAACATTTAGATCACTTATGATGTTCTCTTTACTAAAACAATAAAACACTATAAAAGATTACCTTTTTAAGTCTCAAGGCTGCCTGAACAATGGGCCTGTTCCCCATCTGTTGGGCTAGTCGCCTGTTCTTAGAGGAAGCTTGCTGCTGGGCTGCCATTTTGGTCCGTATTTGTTGGACAGGAGACGGTTTCTGTATGTTGCTGAAGCTTTACGGGTGAACAGAAGCAATTCAGTAGCTGTAATTGACTCACAGTGACAGCTTTCACAACAAAAATTAAATGACAAAATGAGGATTTTAGAAAGCAAGAAAATAGGTTAAATGATGTTGATGAGCTGAGGAAAAAGGATAATCAAGTGTTACAATGATCAAAACCAACCCAGGGGATAAACAAAAGGATCAAAATTGAGCAAAGACCTGCTAAAGAAAAGCTAAAATATGATCAATTCCATTCACATAAGGTAACAATTGCTTTAAAATAATTGATAGTCACAAGAGGTTAAGTTTGAAGAAAAATGGAATGATTTTATCACACTGAAAAGTTATGAATGTTTTTTTTAATGGAAATGATGCTTTAAAATGTTAGCCCTGAAGAATGTGAAGGTGTGTATGTGTGCCAAGAAACTGATGAATAACAGATGAATCTCCAAGAAAGAATTGAACAATTTAACACTGGTGTGGCTGTATGTGTGTGAGAGAGACATTGATGATATGATGAATGAATTATGCAGGGATTTTTGACAACAGAACAAGGTTGAAAAAATATGGAAGTTAACAGAAAAAAGTTAAGTATCAAACCTATGAAAAGTGAAGTGACAAGAAATCATTTAGAAAACATAATGTTGAAAAACCATGATCAAGAATTAAAAATTATGTGTGAAAAGAAAGAAAAAGAGAGGAGTGGGAATCACTGCTGCTGTCTCTTACTACTCACACAAGCCCCAGGCTCTGCAAGCTGGACAACAGAAACAGTGTTGAACTCTGGCCTACATTGCTTCAGCACAGAACTTGATGGGATGAACCATCTCCATTGTTTGGTGAGAACCTGATGCGAAGATTTGCCATGCCATTATAAAAACAATATTGGCAAACCAAAGCGAACAGCATCACCATGCAGTCACCACCAAGCTTCTACACATTAAAAACATGTAGCTAGCTTTGTGCAAAACAATGTACAATGTTCAGGTGACAAATTTAACTGTTTATGGCAGCAGTCTTACATGTTTCTCATTAATTCATGCACTAGGTACATAATAAGAGTATAGATCTTTTGATCTTTCTTTTGCATCTGATTTTCTTAAATGCTGCCATTTCTTTTTGCATGTTTCAATAGTTGCTTAATATGGGTTCTCACCGATCATTAAGAGAGATTTTTGTTGTGCTTTTGAGCACAACTTTTGCTGGAACTGATGCCATGGTATTTCTTGGATAGTCGCCCAATACCTCTCTGATCTGAAGCGATGCTAAGGATTTTTAAATTAGTAGACTTTAAATTTCCAACATAATACTTGTAACGTAAAAACCTACGACTGATACGTATTTTGAGAGAGAGAGAGAGAGAGAGAGAGAGAGAGAGAGAGAGAGAGAGAGAGAGAGAGAGAGAGAGAGGGGTTACTTTATACAGCTATACTTTACACATTTCAAAAAGATACATTTCCCTTGGTTTAGTGTCTCTTAACCATCAAGATGTCGGTGGATTTATCCAATTATCTCCTAGCTGTCAAACTACCCAAATATGGCGTCTTCTAGATATTCATCCCGCACTTAAATTGTATACAAATTACTTTCCAATCATGTATGCATATATTTATATTTTCATGAAATGGTAATTTTTAATAACATTTCTGACTATATCTGTTAAGATAAAATTGTAAGTATTAGTAATTTGTATTCATAAAAATGGACAATTGCTGGACAATTCCGTTCACTTCTGTGCTGAGTCCATTGTTATTTAAGGGGTGAAAGGATATATTTCACAGAAAATACTGCAAGTAAACAAAAGTTAAAAAACCAAAAGTTATAAAAAATTAATAATTACTTTTTCATAAATATATACACACCTTTATCAAGTGTTCGATGACAATTTTTATTTTTACTCATTTTTTATTTTGAACAATATCCCCCTAACAACCTCGTGACGACAGCAACAACAACGTGGAGGCCATTTTGCATTGAAGATCGAAGTTTTCACGGCCAAGTCTGATACAACTACTTTTATTTACATATTATCACAGACACAGATACGAAAATGGTAAGTATTTTATGACCTTTTGATAACTTTTCTTATCTTTTATGGGCCCAATATAATTTTATACAATGGGCGTGCTCTAGCATCACGACCCAAGCAGAACTGGTCCTCAGTCAGTAAATAACACAGAATGACATAAGGGAAATGAACAATTTCAAGCTGTTCAGAGGGCTGACAGTGATAATTAACATTGTTAAGGTGTTTGCTTTTAGTTTATTTGTCAGGAAAAGAGCTCAAGCCTTTACTTTTTGAACTTAAGTAGTACCAACAGTACACATTTATGCCGAGTATGATATATGATTCAAAATGTAAATTTACCACAAGGTAAACATTTGCAGAGCATCAAATCCAGATATATTCTTTAAATGTTTACAAAAATACAATTAAGTGAACATGAAATATTCTTTTAGACGACAGTCAGGCGAGTGACGCATGCTCACCAGGAGCAGATGCGCCAACAGAAAAGAAGGCAAGAAGAATTTAGGGAAGACACAATAAAGAACCTTGGACACGAAAAACTCTTGCAAGCTAACATGGATAGTGAAGACAAAGTAGAAGATAAACGATTTATCAGAAGGATGCAGCTAGAACAGAAAGAAAGAGAAATGAATGAAGCAATTGAAAAAGCAGAAAGAGACAGAATACTTAAAGCACGTCAGTTAGACCAAGAAGAAAGGATGGCATTGGAGTTGGAAAGAATAAAATTGGAATCCTTAAGAGATGAAAAGATGAGACAACAAATTAGAGAAAACAGGTATGTAAATGCTTGGTAGTCTTTGTCTATCCACACATTACATAATTACACAATAATTTGTGTGTGTGTGTGTGTGTGTGTGTGTGTGTGTGTGTGTGTGTGTGTGTGTGTGTGTTTGGGGAGCATAATCTGTAATCATTTATACCATTCTGTTCAAATTAAGGTTTACTGATGTTTCAAAATGTCTTAAAACTTAATTGTTATACTGATGTGTGTTTTTTTCTTGTTTGATATTATGTAAAGACTTAATATGCTTTTGTTATAACTAATGAATATTACCTGGATGAATTTGTATGTATTGGTGAATCATGGTGACTTCATGACAGAAACTAAAGTTGATTCTTTGATAATATATTAAATTAATATTGGTGATGACTTTCAGTCTGGAGTTAAGAGAATTAGAGGCAAAACTAAAGAATGCATATATGAACAAAGAAAGAACAGCACAGATAGCAGAAAAAGAAGCACTGAAGTATGACAAAATGGTAAGTATAAACCCTCTGAAATACAAATCTATTTATTGAGAGCTTACAATATTTGATACGATTTTTAGCATTTTGATGGAATGACAACAATGACATATTTGAATAACACACCTATTGACAGTTCAGTTTACTCTCAGTCTCTTGTGATAATTTTTACATTTCAAAATAGGCCATTTTGGGCTATTCAATAAAAAAGATACAGTTCCTTATTATGTGGTGGTAATCCTCATAGCTCATAAAGCTAGGATATTCCATATCTGCATATCTGTCTTACTTCAGGCTCGTGATTCTGAGATTGCACGTAAAATGAAGGAAGAGCACCAACGTGCTGCAGATGCTGAGTACCAAAGAGAAGTAGAGAGATACCAAGAACAAGTGCGTTATCAGCAGGAGCTAGAGAGACAATTAGAGGTGGGTAATATTTGTTAGCTATGTTGTGTTGTAAATAAAGCACAAATGAAACAAAATTAGTGAACTTTATAACCATATAATGTCTTCATTTCTAAGATGGATGCATACATTTAATCAAAATTACCATCTTAAAAATAACTTTACCCAGTTCACTACAGGAAATGACTTAAAATATTTCCATTCAGGATAATATATGTGAAAGTATTTTATTATCAAAAAAAGTATTTTTGGACATGTCTGAACAAATAGAATATTATACTTTAAGGAGCAAGAAATCAAGAAACAACAAGCCTATGAAGAGTTCCTAAAGGAGAAACTGATGATTGATGAGATTGTCAGGAAGATTTATGATGAGGATGAAAGGTATGGATGCTGAATCATTAATAGGAAATCATATCACAAAAGGAATTTTTAAAAATTTAAAGAAAAATAACATTCCATTACCAGTTCAACATGTTTTGTCAATGATTTTGACTCTGGTTATGTACATACTTGTGACAAGTGAAAAGTAAGAAGAATATTTTTTCATGACCTAAATTTGCCATATTTTCTAGTAATTTTAAACATTAGTATCAAATTCAATTCTTAATTCAGAGAGAGGCAGATGCATTATGAGAAGCAACGAGCAACACAGGCTTATATTGAAGAATTCATGAAAGCTCGTCATGAATGGAAAATATTGGAGAAGGAAAGAATGGAGGAAGAGAACAAGAAGATTATGGCATTTGCCAATCTACAACAGCAGAGAGAGGAGGCAAGGCAGGAGGAGAAGAAACAGAGGGAAGAGGCTATGGCTAAAGTACAGGCTAAGGTAAATATAAGACCTATGACAATGTTCATGTTGTTTTGCTTTTTATTTTAAAATATTTTTATTATTATTATTATGCATAATAGATTGATATTATATTTAATTGTTTCATTTGTTTCTCTGAAAAAAATTGAAGTTTAAAATCAAAAGAAGCAAACAATATAATAATTCAACATATATTAGAATACAAAATACAGGTAAAAGTATTTTGATAATATGGGCCATGTTTGTGTAATTCCATATATTCTCATTTTACAGCTGGCTAACCAAATCGCAGAAGAAGAACGTCTGCGTGATGAAATGGAAAGAGTTCGGGAAGAACTGTACTTCGAAGAGCAAGAAGAAGCAGAAAGACAAAAAGAAAAGGTAATTTATTAACACAGCAATGGTTTTTCTATTATGAATTCTGAATTCTGAATGTTTGAACTTTATTTACCTTTGCTAAGTTCATATTTTGGGGAAAATGTCCAATCTCTTCATAACCAGAATAATATCTTAGTTTGTGTCTGGTGTGGAAGAGTTATTTTTAAATAATATATAGGCACACGTTGTGGGATTGCCTGAAATTTAATAACTTTATTTCTTTTTAAGGCTGCGATTGAGCGACAACTGCGTGAAAGACTGGAGCTTCAGAGACAACACGCTGAGCAGATGAGGTACAAAGCCATGCGTCAGCAGGCAGAGAAAGAGGAAGAAGATGAGTTCAGAAGACAGGTATGGAAGACAAATTTTCATCAGTACAGAAAACTGATACCAGTTTTTCAGTCCTTATTATACTTTAACGATTAACTGTTGCATTAAAAAAAATAAATTGATGTTATGAAGCATTTAGCATTTGAAGTTTACAACAAAACTTTAACAAGTACAGTGTACAAATTTTCAATAGTAAATACTCTGTTTTATATCTGGTGCCTCAAATTCTTATTTCTGTTATTCTAAATTTCAGATGTTGGCCAAATTTGCAGAGGATGACCGAATAGAGCAGATGAATGCTCAGAAACGTCGCATGAAGCAGTTAGAACACAAGCGTGCTGTAGAACAGTTGATTGAGGACAGAAGGAAGCAGTTCTCAGCAGACAGAGTAAGTATCTCATATTTTCCCCGTGTTCTGGATTGAAATCATGATTTAAGGAGCCAAAGGAGGTTTTGACATCAAAATTGAAAACTAATTCAAGAAACAGAACTTTTTTTTTAATATGACAATCTGCATGAAGGAGAAATATATAATTTTCTTCAGTATTTTTGGCATAATTCTTCGGTGCATTAGACAACTCTTGCAGGAGGTATGGCACAATTGTTAAATTCTGTTGACTTATTTTCTTCTAGGAAAGGGAATTGGAAGAGCGCAGGTTGGAGGAACAGATGGAGGCATTCCGCAAACAGATCATCGAGGAGGAGAGACAGAAGTTGTTGCGAGAGCATGCCATACGTTTACTGGGCTACCTGCCAAAGGGTGTCATCAGAGATACAGGTGACTTGGCCATGCTGGGCTCAGATTTCCAGGAGCAGTACAAGAAACGCCAGATTGACCCATTTGATGATGAGGCATGGGAGGCTGGGGCAGGGTCTCAGTCTAGGAAGTAATCTTTCATTTCCTCTGTTTTCTGATAGTCTGTGATCTGGAACATTCCTCAGATGTCATGACATTGGGACTGGTTATTATGGAATAAGTTGTTACAGAGACAGCACCAGTTCTAATTACAAGGTGTAATGTCTTTGGATATCTGGCATGTTCAATGTGAATTTAGCTTGCCCTATGATAGGGATGTGCATGGTATTGGTCTGTCCATTGTAAGAGTATGGTAAAGATTTATACACAAGAAACATTTGTTTTTATACTGCTACCCGTCCAAGAGATAAACAGCCAGATTTGTATTGAATCCCAAATGAATATTTATACAGTTGTAAATAAATTGTTTATTATGATTCGTATTGGTGGGTAAAATTGATCAGATATTTGCTCCGTGAAAAAAAATCCTTTAATGATTGTCCAGTAAGCATTGTATATTTTGTATAAAAACCGTGAGTAAAAAAATGAAAAATAAAAAAATCTTTACACAAGTTACTTTTCATTCTTACATTCTTTTTTGTGCTTAGAAAGTTTCATATCTTGCTGTAAAAAAAAAAAATGAGGATGCTTTGGGTAGATGAGAACACATCAAACATGCAATTACAAAATTTTTTACTATGCCCCTTTTAGTTGTTGGTTAACAGCTCTGCTGCATCGGGTTTTTTTTCCTAAAAGAATACTGTATTGCGAACATTAGCCAGTAAAACAGTTTTTAATATTTAATTACAAGCAGCATGAAAAAATTAAATAAGAGCTGTACTTTAGTAAGTTAAGACAAAGTCTGAGGTGTATAATCTGTCATAACAAGTTTGTCAACTTTTATTATTACTCAGAATTAGACATACATATATCAAAAAGTTAAACCAGATATCTTGAAATGGTGAGTACTGACATAAATTTTGTTAAATTCTCATTCAACAGGTAAACTTGATATACATAGATTTGGAACCTATTTTAATTCACATTTCAAATTTCCTTTAATATCATTTGTCTTTTAAAAAACCAAAATTCAAATTTCATAAAGTTCTTGACTTGACAAGGAGAGTTTCCTTCTTAATTTGTATACAATCTAATGTCCTTTATTGCTTTTGTGCATTCTGCTGGGGTTGAACAATCTGTGGTTGTTGTTGCAGTGACTGTTGTGATTGCTGGGGTTGTTGTTGTTGTTGTTGCTGTTGTGTGGGTTGTTGTTGTTGTTGCTGTATATGCTGAGCCTGCTGTTGTGAATTCTGCAACAATTGCTGGGTCAGTGTTGGAGCCGTCTGTTGGGGTTGAGTTTGGATCCGTGTCACTTGGATAATGTGAGGCACTTGTTGGGTGGTTTTAATTTGCACTTGTTGTTGCTGTTGTTGAGAACTGACTTGTGATACAACTGTGGGTAGCTGTTGTACTTTCACTGGTTGTAATGTGGTTGTTGGGATTGTTTTCACTGCTTGCTGCTGTTGTTGTTGCAGCTTTTGCTGTAATGCCAAAGAGGCTTGCTGTGCCTGCAGAGCATTCTGGACAATCTTCTGTTGCTGTAACTTTTGCTGTAACTGTTGCTGCTGCAGTTGCTTTTGTTGCTGCTGTTGCTGGATTTGCTGCTGTTGGACCTGCTGTTGCAATTTTTGTCTTTTCTTTTGTTCTAAAGAAACATCAACCGGTTTCTTATCTCCCTGTTCTAACTGTTTCTTATAAGCTTCTCGAAGTATTTGAAATGCCTGCAAATTTGCATAAGGTGTCTGTGTTATAGGATCAAAATACTTGGCAGAGAGTCTAGTGACAGGGCAGTACTGCTTCACAGGTGTTTTACACTTTTTATGATGAAACACATCCTTGAAGAATTTCTCATCTGTGAATGTTATGAAGGTTCTGGAACATTTCTCATTTCCATCCTTTTGGTTTTCAGTGGCGATACTGTCTGGTTTTGGAGATTCACTGTAAATAAAAAATATTGAAAAACAACATCAACACTAAGTTTTTTAAGAAAGGAGATATTGCATACAAACTACAAAAATAATACTGTATAAAATTATGCGAATTAAAAAAAAATTAAGAGTGGGTGCCATCATTTATATGCAGCTTATGACCTTTTTGAAACTATTATTGACAAAATAGTTTTCTTGGCATCTTCAATTTATTGTCTTTACCTCAAAAAGCAGCAATCTCTGATTTACAATCCATCTAGCTATCAATTAGTAAATTTCAAATAGATCAGTTTAAGACAAATGCAATGTCAATCATTTTTTTATAAAATGTTTATGTAACTTTCCTTTTTCATAAGTGTCATTCTAACAATTTTTGTAAAAATTTATCAGTAATTCTCTACCATGTTTTTCACTTTTAAACTTCTCACTTATCCTAAGCTTCATCCATAATGATGGTGGACATTATGTCATGGAAATACTGCCAGGGTTATAAAGGGGCATACAACTTACACATCTCTATCCACTACTACATTCTCTGAGGGCAGTTCTTCTATCATTGGCATGGTCAGAGAGTGATACCGTATCACAGGCCCCTTATAAGCTTGCTTCTGGGCACGAGCTTTCTTTTTCTCAAGCTCCATCTTCTGGTAAGTTTCTGTTAAGAAAAAGAAACTAACATAAAAATTTTCCCCACTTTAAAAACAATAGAAGAAAATATGTGTAGTATTAGTAAATGTATTGTTTTTAAAATAGATCAGACCATCACAAATTCAAATATTTTCCATATTTTTCAATCTTGACACATATGAATGTGAAGAATGTCATTTCTTTCAGCAAATCGATATATATTTTCAGGAGTCTTACCTAGGGCCCTTAAGTTAATTTTCTCAGTTACTTTGGCCTCAGCAAGGAGCTCTTCCTGAGTGAGTCTCCTGACCTCTGATACATTCTTCTTGGCAGCTATTTCTTTCATAAGCTTTGTGCGAGCCTCTCTTGCCTTTTCACGAGCCTCCACTGCCTTGGATTTAATAGCTGTGCTTCTTCGCAAGGACTTCTTATCTGTAAACAAAAAGGTAAATAAAATATCTGACATGAAATCAAAGTTTTATATAGATGAGAGTCCAAATTTTACACGGTAACCAATATAGGTATGGTCACAGACAGACGGACAAACAGACAGATAGAGGTAGAAGTTTCAACTATCACTACCACTGACAACACTCACCAATAGCTGTGTGATAAATCTGTACTGAGGATCTATCAGGTTGAGATTTTTCCTTTTTTTCCTTCGGTTTCTTCTCTTTGGGCTTGGTTGGTTCCTAAATGGATGATTCAAATGAAAATATTAAGATACAATATGGTAGAGCATAAAAGACTTATTTACTAGATAATTAAATAAAAAATAGAAACAAACAAGGCAGCAAAGCTGTCAAATGTACAGACAAAAAGCAGACAATAACAATGCACAAAACAGGCTACTGTCAATTCTGATGCAAAAGTACATTATGCTTAACTGCAAATTCAACATCAAATTTTAATTATGCTCAACAGGTAATACCAATGTAAGTGAAATGTGTAACAAGCGTAAGGCTTCAGGCCCATGGGAGTTTAAGTTCNAGTAAGATTAATTACTCCTGTGAGTTTCATGACAACAGGCCTATCGGTTTTCCTTGAAATGTGTTAACAGTGTTGCATATATGCTAAAAAGTGAAAACACAGCATAAATACTACAATAATTGCCCAAACATGCTGATTTTCGAACTTGACCTGCGTTTTATGAATATTCATCAGCTCTGTAAATATAAAGCCAAAAAGTAAAACTGTCTTCCACTTATCGTGTTAACGATGAAAGTGCACGGCGACGGCGACGGCGACATCGACGGCGACGGCGACGACAGACGCAGGTGATGGCAATATGTACAGACACATCTGTGTCTGTACATAAAAAGTAATGTATACTGTTCCCCTGTTAAGTATTTTTAAGGAGCTGGTATTCACTCCCAGTCTAAGTTTCCACTAGTGATATTTTGTAAGGACATGTACCGTCTGTAATCAAAATGTAAGTGAAGAACCCTGCCATTTCTTGCCTTATAAGCTTTGGTGATCACTCCCCTCTTTGCTGACTTTCTCTTTGGTTCATCATCTTCCATGTCACTCCTAACTTCATCATCCTCATCAATGCTGAAATCTGAATCCACAGTGTCTGAGGAGGACACCTCCTCATCACTGCTATCAAAATCTTGATCATTGGCTTCCTGGAATTACATAAACTGCTACATTGAAATACTGCACTATTTTAACTTAAAAAGCACCTATTAATTGTTTACAATGACAAGACATGCAAACTTAGCCACTTTGTCCTTATAATAATTTTATGACTACAACACATTTGTTTAGCACATTAAATAATATCTACTTTTGGTGTTGCTGTAGAAATGTACTGACTTATGACTTTAAAATGAATAACTAGTGACTATAAAATGAATAACTAATGAAGTCCATTCTTATACCTCTTGAAATCCCCCATATGTTGTTTGGTAAAATTCCTCATCTTCAAGGTTTTCTAGCAGTGATGCCATCTTGGCTCCAGCATTGCCACGCTTCTCTCTAGTTGTTGCTAAGCTTGCCATCCTTTTTATTAGATGTCTCTGTAAAAGAAATTAACATTGTAACTGCATGTACTAATACTAATGACTACTAGTAAAGCCTGATATATTCATACAACTTTGTACAGATCCTGGCTTCAGGAGATCGTCAGAATCCCATGAAAGCTTGACGAGTTAAACATCACACTCACAGCCTTCACTTACATCAGTTTCGGCCTTACCTGCAAGGTACTAACCACAGCATTTTTTAAGGCCGAAATTTCGAAAAACGGGTAGTTTTCACAAGTCTTGCCAAGTTTTTGGAGTGCAAGAGCTAATAGGGAAGTTCTACTAGAACTGTTTTTTAATTGAAATGAGTATAATTGTGTCGCTTATGGTGAAATATTATCATCTTTATCTGATTTCAGTTGAAAGACTTTTAAAACAAGATAAACTTACTTGTCGAGCTAAAGAAAGCGTGATTTCCCTCCACCGGAACTAGTAGCTTGCTCAGATAGAATTGTGGGTAAATCCAGTCTCATCTTTGCTCTCCAATATGGAGCCTCGATTTAAATCAAGGTGAATTTTAGTCATTTGTGTTTCTTTTCTAAGAAACGAGACCCATGGAAAAACGAAAGGAAGATGACAGATGGAAAAAGCTTGTTGATATTTCTCCTCCATGTCACCGTAATTTCCACTGTTGACTCCAAGAAAAACATTTTGCTTATCATTGGTGAGTTAATCAGTCACCAATTAAATGTGGTAATTGAAGTGACAATTTCACATACAAATAAATGACAGGCATGAATATTGTTGTCAGTCTGAACCAGCAGACTGCATGAAGACTTGCCCCCAAACCAGAATGAATAATCTATAAAATTAATTTCAGCTGATGATGCAGGCTTTGAGTCACAAATCTACAACAACACAGTATGCAAGACTCCCAACCTAAACCGCCTAGCCCAACGAAGTGTGATCTTCCAAAAAGCTTTCACTTCTGTGAGCAGTTGTTCACCAAGCAGGTACTAGTACAAGTGTTTAATACCGATATATTATTGTACAAATATTTTACGCTGTATTTGATGCCCCAGCAGAACTTAATAGTCCTCTGCATTGTGAACTTACTATAATTAACTCTCTCTCTCACACACACACACACGCACACACTCTTTATACATGTACCCTGTATATGAAATTTATAATAAAACTATGTAAACATTGTTTTGTACTGTGCTAGGTCTTCCATATTGACTGGACTTCCACAGCATCAAAATGGCATGTATGGCCTTCAGCATGGTGTCCACCACTTCCACTCCTTTGATGGAGTGAAGAGTCTGCCTCTGATCTTAAGGCAGTCTGGGATAAGAACAGGTAAAAACTTATGTATTTTGTGCAAGTGTATTAAACACAAAGTACTAGTATACAATATTCTCAAGTAAAAAGCTTGGTCTTGATCATTTTAGCTCAGTAGATTTAAGCCAAGTGCTAATCATCCTCTATACTGTATTTGCCAACTAAACTTTACTTTTTTATATATTTTTATACATAAGTATTTTTTATACATTATATCTAGTACTTTGAATTTACAGGCATTAATATATAAAATATTAAGCGAAGGTGTACATGTACATGTTCTGACATTAAAAGATTTTTGTCACAATTTTAGGTATCATTGGAAAGAAACATGTTGCTCCAGAATCAGTTTATCCCTTCGATTTTGAGAGAACAGAAATGAACAACAGCATCAACCAGGTGGGGAGGAACATCACACACATCAAACTCCTTGTGAGAGAGTTTCTTACTCAGAAGGATGACAGGTTGGTGAGTCCTGAGTATGGAAGTAAACGAAATGTCTTTATTATGATTTAATTCATCTACATGCACCTTCCCCTTTTATTTAGTTAACAAGTCAGTAAAAGATAGTTAACAGGTGAGGTGCCATTGCTTACTTGTTCTCTTTGCCTTGGGATATGAAGTGAAGAAGATATCTGTTAGAAGGGAAACGTCAGAGATTGTCTTTTAAAACTTTAGCCAAATTCTCATTGTTTCGACTCAGAAATATTACAATTTATTGGCTGAAACCGAATTTACCATGGAATGTCTTTTTGCAATCAAAGGCATTCTTTTCAAAAAAAGAAAAAAACTGTAAGTATGTTCACAAGATAGTGGCATAAACAAATTGCTGATCTGTAAAGAAAAATTGTTTATCTTTTGTCTCCAGACCTTTCTTCCTATACATTGGTTTCCATGATCCACATCGTTGTGGTCACACTAGTCCCCAGTTTGGACCATTCTGTGAGAAGTATGGCAATGGTCAAGCAGGCATGGGTGTCATTCCAGACTGGACTCCTGTCAAGTATGACCCTGACCAAGTCATTGTCCCTCCCTTCGTACAAGACACCCCAGCTGCCAGGCAGGACATAGCTGCCCAGTACACCACCATTAGTAGGATGGACCAAGGTCAGTTGACAGCTGTATTAAAATATTCATGTAATTAGAAAGGGAAATGTAAACCTATGTTTGATGTCTTATTTAGGAATGATAAGCAAAAGTACTTGTGCACTAGGACTAGTCTGCACAGTATAGGATAACGTTATAACTATTTAGAGAAGCACTTTTATTTTTAAATAAGGTATTGGTTTTATCATGAAGGAGCTGACGTCTGCTCTAATTTTTAAATTTGGCTTTCATTACATGTGCAATAAATGCGGTTGTCATCGGACAAATTTTGAACATCATACTTGTTTGTCCTTTATTGATTCTTTTTTCAATTTCTAGTGATTAAGTATAGATTGAGGAGACATTAAGAATAATATTACTACTTTTTGAATACCACTTTTATTTTAAAAAATTAGGTATTGGTCTTATCATGAAGGAGCTGACATCTGCTGGATTTGGTGATAACACATTGGTAATATACAGCTCAGATAATGGCATCCCATTTCCCAATGGCAGGACCAATCTGTATGACTCTGGCATGACGGAACCCATGCTGGTGTCTTCACCACATCATAGCAGGAGATGGGGACAGGTAAGTGAATAAGATAGAAAATTACTTCATGAATTTTAAATTGACAAATGTTCTTACTATGTGCAGCCTAATGTTTAAGACCACAGGGGACAATTATTTATGTCCAATTGTGTGAGAAAAATGTATTCTATGGTTGGTATCTTATGACTTGAAAATGATGCTAACTACATGTAAACTGTAATGCTCTTAAAAACATCAGTACAGTTTGAGATGATGCATGCAAGATTTACCAGTGGATTTCGTATAGATTCACACAAATTAATAATAAAACTTTTGAGTACATTTAATACATTTTTGATTAAATGGGACAAAGTGAAGAAGTTATTGACCTCCTAAAAATTTACCTCCAGGTTTCAGAGGCAATGGTCAGCCTGACAGATATAGTCCCCACAACACTAGACTGGTATGGTCTCCAATACCCAAATTACAGTATATTCCACCACAAAGAAAGGACCCAGCTGACTGGACAGTCTCTGCTCCCGGTGATGGAGGCTGAACCAATCAAGGGCTGGGACACAGTGTATGCTAGTCACAACTTACACGAAGTGACCATGTATTATCCAATGCGAGTGATAAGAAATAGAAACTACAAACTAATTCATAATATAAATTACAAGATGCCTTTTCCGATAGATCAGGATTTTTATGTTTCTCCATCATTTCAAGATTTATTAAACAGGACTAGGGTGGGTAAGGATACCCACTGGTTTAAGTCATTAAAACAGTATTACTACAGAGCTGAATGGGAGCTTTACAACATTGTGAATGATCCAAGAGAGTTGCACAACTTGGCCAAAGATCCACAGACTTCTTCAGTATTTAAAGAAATGAGACATCAGTTGTCCTGGTGGCAGAACCAGACAGCAGATCCCTGGATATGTGCCCCACACGGTGTGTTAGAAGACAGTGGACATTATCAATCCGCCCCTCAGTGTTTATCACTGGATAATGGACTGTAGACTCATTAGACTTAACTGGTTTATTTACAGTCAGCATTCATGCCACTGTATTTATTGTATTATATTTTATTAGAACTTTTTTGAACTGTTTTAAGATAAATTTTATATTACTGAAATCAAAAGGACTCCTCAGGATTTTTTTAAACAGAAAACAAGGCAGCAAAGCTGTCAAATGTACAGACACAAAGCAGAAAAAGATGTTGCTAGTGCAGAATGCAGTTTTTATGTATACGTATACATATTCATATATATGTCAAAATTTATACTATTGCATTTATTGTATTATATATTTATATCATATCATAAACCCCATCTTAGCACAAATTTAAAAGAAACCATATACAACTATTTCAAGATAACTAATAGTGACTCAAACTTATTCTAGGATTTATTACAGATAAAAAAGCATTTGTAGTTGCAAAATTTTCATACTATGCAAACATAAAGAGATTATTGAAAATAAATATTGACAGAACAGATCTTTTTACAACAGTCTGTACTGCAATATGTACCATTACACAATAATTGTACAACATTCTTGCTGAAAAAGTGACAAAGATTGATGGAATCTATTCTGCTACTTTAGTATGTACATTTGAGCAATATTATGCTTGAAGACTACAATATTATGCTTGAAGTTTGAAGACTACATTAACATGCCACATGGACTGTACACTGTACGACAAATGTGTTCACACAGTTGTGTGAATGGTTTGTTGATTGCATTAACTCTCACAGGGGCAACGTCTGGGCATGGGTTTTGCCAAGTGGCAGGCATATGAGTTTCTCCAATGTTTGTCTTTTAGTCCGGGATCCCAGAGGGTTGAGTATGCCCGGAAAGATCACCAATTTTCATGTTCCTGGCAATGACCTACATGGTTACCTATATATGAAAATGGGAGTCTGCCGTGTTTCCGGTGGTGGGTGTGGTCAGGGGGGTCCAAAACATAGACCCCTCAAATCCAGCTAGCAGGACTTTTTAGGGGAACCCTAAGAAACCCATTGGGGGTCCTCCAGCATGGCCTCAGGTATTCCAAACGGATACTGACAGACAAATTGAGTGGTGGGGTGTGGCCGGCAGACCCTGATTTATAGGGGGTGGAAATCCGGCTAGCAGGACCTAAAAGTTAACCCTTATAAAATAACTGGAAAATGTTCCTTAGAGTCCCAGGGAGGTAAAATGACCAACGACAGACAATTTAAGTGGTGGGTAGTGCCCGGCAGACACACCCAAAGAGCCACACCCCTAATGTACAGCTAGCTTGCCCTAAAAGTTAACCCTTAGAAAATAACTGGAAAATGTTCTTTAGAGTCCCAGGAAGATAAAATGACCAACGACAGACAATTTAAGTGGTGGGTAGTGCCCGGCAGACACACCCAAAGAGCCACACCCCTAATGTACAGCTAGCATGCCCCAAAAGTTAACCCTGAAAAAAGAACTGGAAAATGTTCCTTAGAGTCCCAGGAAGATAAAATGACCAACGACAGACAATTTACATGGTGGGTAGTGGCCGGCAGACACGCCCAAAGAGCCACACCCTAATGTACAGCTAGCGGTACCAGTAATGTAACTCTTTCAAAACAAGCTGGACAATGTTCAGAAGAGTTCTAGGATATAGTACTGACCACTGCTAGACAAATTTAGTGGTGGGTACTACCCAGCAGACACACCCAAATGCCACACCCCTGATGGTTATAGGTGGCTCGTGTGCAAAAGTATATCGGCTTTTAAGCAAGCATTGTAACATAAAAGAAGAGGACAATTGCAAAATCTACACCGTTTGGATATTCGTATCCTTAAGAAAGGTAAGTATGAATAACCTAATTATTTGTCAAATCATTCTATTTAATTATAATTAAACTTATACATCTACTAACCCTGTCGGGGTAGAAGTTTAAAAAGGCCTGATACAATGATCATAACATTTTTGTCAATGTCAGCTTAGTTCAGCTTTGTTTATGTAATGTGACACGGGTCAGAGACAAGCCAGCTGATGAGAATTCCGAGAATTTCAGCTTGACCCACTTTGAGTGGTAATTAAAGAATCATCAAACACTTATCAAGGTTAGAAACAGAAGGGTAGAGGCAATTCTAGCCCTTAAAACAATCCATGTATTTATGGAGTCAAAAGTATTCATCTAAGATTACTTTCACATAAACCAGATAGCCAAGGATATCAGGCAACCAAGGTAAAAATATTTTTCTTATATTAAAGGCTTATATTTATGAAAACAAGATTGAAATTTGCCAACCTCTTTGTATTGAAAATGCCACATGGCTTGAACTTATCTTGTCCCCATCGGCAATTGTTACATAGAATTTCTATATAACTTAACATGCAGATGAACAAGTTAAAAATGAATAAAATATTGTTAATTGCAGCATCATTATATAAAAGTCCAGACAAAATGTGACAGAATGTTTCACATATTTTTCCAGATAAAGAAGTTATAAATTTCATAATGGAATCTGAAGAAAGATCTTTAGGTTCTGAAAATGAAAGCACACAAGAGCTTATGTTTGGTGCACAACTTAACATGCCTGTTGATAGTAATATGGAGGTATGTGTTTTTAGTTTCATCTTTTCTACATTAAATAGTCAAAACAAGTGATCATTCATGATGTTCATTAATGTTATTATGAAGATGTAAACAAACAATTTGGTATAATGTTTTCTAAAAATTAATAATATCTGTATTTTTTCAGTAGCAATATGTTTTTTTTTTGTTTCTATAGAAAATTTTCTTTATCACATTTCAGAAAACTGATGACATGCATTCTCAACCGAAATGCATTTTTTGTTCTCAAGACAAAGAGGAGGATGACAAAATGAAAATGTCGAATGACCAGACATTTTTAAGCATTGAGAGAGCTGCAAACTCACACAAAGAACGAAAAGCAGACATTTACCACAGAGTCACACAAAGCATTTTGGTAAGTCAGGAAACTTCTTTTCCATATCACCCATCATGCTATATACAGCAGTTAAGAGACCCAAAGAACCACTACCCTCTTCGGAGCCTCCCAACAAAACAGCACACATTGAGACAAGAAGCTTGAGTACAATGCCAAAATCAGATGACCAGGGTCTTCTAAAAGGCACATGCATTTTTTGTGGAAAGGCACGTAAAAAGAGAAGGGGAAAAGAAGAACCAAGACTTAGGCTTCGTTCACATGCAATGTCTATTTTCTATTTTCTATTTTCGGTATGTCTTATGATCACGGTCTGTGCACTGAATATCCCGCCGCGTAATTACTGGCAGCGCGAGCCAGTTACTTATTGTAACTTATAGTAACTGGCTCGCGCTGCCAGTAATTACGCGGCGGGATATTCAGTGCACAGACCGTGATCATAAGACATGCCGCAAATAGAAAATAGAATTTAGAAAATAGACATTGCATGTGAACGAAGCCTTAGGATATCAACATCAGATGGATGTGAATCTATTTTACAGCGAGCCAAATTTTCTAAAAATGAAGCCTTCAAAAGCCTTGTACTAAGTGGTGTGGATCTTAGGGCAAAAGAGGCAGAATATCACAAATCATGCAGAGTCGAATTCCTACGAGAGACTGATTGTTTTGAAAAGACTGCTGCTATAAGTGCACCTCAGGCATTCCATAAGAAAGCATTTGATTGTATCAAGTATTATATTGAAAATGAAGTTGTGCTCAAAGAAACCCCTTTATTGATTAGTCATTTACTAACACTGTACATAGAAGAATATATCACTGCAGGAGGAGAAGGAGGAGACATTGAAGACTATGCCATGCGACATCTGACAAGAAAGATAAAAGAACAGCTGAGTGACAAGGTGTTAGTAAAATTAGCAGATCAACGCAGTGGTAACTTTGTCTTCAGTAATGATATGACAGAAGAAGAGGCAAGGGTTCGTTTGTATACAAACTCCGAGAAGAATGAAGAAGATGTGAGTTAAAATGGGCAGCACTACACTTAAGATCACTTGTTACGCAACTCCCCAAAAGTAAGACCCCACATCCAGCTACAGTACAGAACCTAAAAGAATGTTCCCCACAGATACCTGACCAGCTACATTTATTTTTCAGATTTCTCCTTGGTGGCACATATGAACAAAACAATAGGGAAGTGCTGGACAGGAAAGTAAATGCCTTGGCCTCTGATGTTATCTTTAATGTGTCGAGGGCCACTGTAAAGCCTTGGAAACATGTAGCTATGGGTCTTGGATTTTTATCTTAAACTGGGTCTAAACTAGCAATCCAGATCCTCAATAGGTTGGGCCACTCTATTAGTTACATTGAGGCAAAGGGCCTGGAAACGGAATTCGCATACTCTGTCCAGGTTGAAGGCAGTGACGCCCCATACGGAATCCAACTGAAACCTAATCTTGCGACAGCTAGTGTCTGGGACAACAATGATGCTCATGTGGAAACCTTAGACGGTAAGGAGACCCTACATGCCACTGTGGGACATACCTACCAAAATATCCTTCAAGATGGCAATTTCCAAAGCACTAGCATAATGAATTTTAGAGAAGGGAGAACCAGGCGCAATTTTGAAGGTTATCAGCATAATATCCAACCATATAGAAAGCCCCTTAACAGAGCCCAGTTTATTCTCTCTCCATCCAGTACAAATCCCTGGACACAAACCAATATTCAGCCCTCCTTACCCCACTCGATTTCCTATGGTTCTGGAAGCTCGGTGAGAACAGTGGAGTACCTCTAAATGCAGGATTCATGAGCAGTTTCATCACAGATCCCTTGCCAGTGCAAAAAATATGCTACATGGATCCTATACTTAAGTCCCCTACAAACAACGATGTGGTGAGGGAAACAATGCTGAGAACAATGAATATTGCAAAAGAAACTGGCCAAGATTATGCTGTGGTCACATATGACTTGGCAATTGCTTTAAAGGCGTACTCTATCCAGTCCCTTGATGCACCATTATTTGACAAGCTGCTGATTATGCTTGGCAACTTCCACACTGAGCTTGCATTTTATGGAGCAGTGGGAACCTACATCAATGACAGTGGCATTGAGTTCATCCTCTCGGAGTGTGATATCTTGGCAGAGGGGTCCATGATGGGGTTCATAAAGGGCAAATTTTATAACCGCTGTTCTAGAATCCATGAATTATTAGCCACTACCTTAGAAAAGAAGCTCTACAACTGCTTTTTGGTAGACATTCCAGATGAAGAAAAGCATGAAATACAATCTTTGATGTCTTCAGTGCCTTCAGACCCAGCCTCAGTAGAAGAATACCTTGATACACCAGCAGTTCACTTCCATTTGCAATCTTATGAAGCTTTCTTTCAAGCAGTGCTCAGGGGATCTCTCGGTGCTACAGCTCAGTATTGGGGAATATGCATCTTTCTCATCAATCGCCTCCACAGGGATCTACAAAGATGTGTAAAAACCAATGATGTCAATGGCTACCTTTATGTTTTGCCTACAGTCCTGGAGGTTTTCTTTGCTCTTAACCGTCCAAACTATGCCAGATGGGGATCACTTTTCCTTCAGAAGCTCAAGAGTGCAGACACGCGCCTAATTGAAATACTTGAACAGGGTGCATTTTCCATCAGACGGATAAACAAGAGCTATAGTAGATCTGCAGTTGACCTCTCCCTAGAACAAACTGTCAACCGTGATGCTGCCTCCCATATGACAGGTATTGTGGCATTTAGAAACTCAGAAAATGCCATGCGCAGATGGTCACTGACCATGACACAGAGGGCTCTTGCTGTGACAGAACTTAGAGCAATAATGGGAATGGAGCAAGGGGAAACCCCAGCATCTCAATGCAGGTCATCTAGAATAGAGAGAGACAACAGACAAATCAATTCACTGAGTACAAAGTTAGATGAATTCTGCAACCCATTTTCTGAAGATTCGCCAGGAGCTCTCATCAATGTAGCCACAGGGCAAGAAGCAACCAAAGCTACAGCAGATTACTTGTTGAATACACTAGAGAGAGGCAAGAATCAGAGAGAGAAATTCCAAGACGAATGGGAAAGTAACAGTAGAAGATTTCTTCAGCCCATTAAACGATGTCGCATCGATAACTTTGCTGCACAGAATGTCACAAAAAAACAAAAAGTATCTACTTCAGAGAGCAACCCAGAGTGCAGAAAGTGTGAGGGATATGTTCGTAAAAATTTTGATTGTAGTCGCTGAAAAGACTCACTTTGACTTACAAAATACCCTTTCATATCCACTAACACCATACCCTCTGTCCATAGCACATTGTGATGGATCCCTCGTGAAAACAGACAAAGCAGCCTTGGCAAAGCGACTGGAGACATATCAGACACAACAAATTTTAGAAGAAGATCTCCCAATACAGTTTTCACAAGCCTTTGATGGAGGGCTTGTTCTGCACACCATCCTTTCCCAGACCAATATTGGAGCTTCGTATGCTTCTATTGCTCGATGCATTCTTTCTTTTGTTTGTTCTGGGCGAGCCCAAGAGGTCCATCTCTGTTTCCATAAATACATGAAGAATTCAATCAAAGATAGTGAACGGAGCCTGCGTGGTGCCTCAGAAACCCAGTATACCATCACTGGCCCAGACCAAACCATAAGACAAAGTGGAAAGAAGCTTCTTTCAAACACTGGATTCAAGACTGCGCTTTCCAAATTTCTGCTGAACGAATGGCAGAATGACCAGTACTACAATATACTTGAAGGAAAAAGTCTATTTGTCTCCTATGGTGGCAAGTGTTTTCAGTATCAAGGCAATGGTGAACAATCCAGTTCCATAACCACCACCAGTCCACCACACCTGCAAGGCAACCATGAAGAGGCTGATACCCTCATCGCCTTCCATGCAGTGAATATTGATGGTAGTATCATTGTACGAGCTTCAGATACTGATATACTCGTTATATTGATTGGTATCATTGGGCAACACAGAGACAACATAGGTAACATCATCATGGACAGTGGCATGGGAAACAATAGAAGATACATCAATGTAACCAACATTGCTGATGTCCTTGAAGATCGCAAAAGTGGATTATCAAGGGCATTGCTTGGATATCATGCCTTTACTGGCTGTGATTTTACCTCTGCATTTTACAGGTATGGCATTTTTTAAATTATCTTTTCATGTTTTTATGTGTGAACTTTTATAATTACAGCGATATTGCAATTTTTTCTCATTCCAAACTTGATATTGTTTATTATTTAATGTTTGTGTATATTTAGTACATAATGAATATAATCTTCACCTATACTTGTGTTGTTTTGCCTAAATGTCTATCAGTATACATATTTTTTTAAGAAAGGGGAAAACAAAGTTTCTGAACTGGCTAGAAAGTCATGAAGATAGCAGTAGACGGTTTGTGGATTTCTTCATTAGTATGGGGATACCTCTGGCCATGGTGGATGCTGATATTGCTTCAGAGTTTGTTTGCCTTATGTACTCCCAAGGCAAAGTGCGTGATGTTAATGAAGCTAGACACCAGCGACTTATTCAAATGACAGGAAAGTTTGATCAGGTACCTAAGAATAATTTAATTTTTAATTTGCACAAATTGAATACAGTATCTAATACAAGAAATGCCAAAACAAATACAATATTGCCTCTATATGATTTTTTTTTTTTTTTGAATTACAGCACAGTCCACTTGCAAACATCCAAAAGATTGACTGTGCCCTATTACCACCATGTTGCCGTACCCTTGAGATGAAAATTTGTAGGGCTCAGTACGTTACCTCAATTTGGACACGTGCTGCAACAGCCAATCCTAGCGAGGGAATGATGCCTGTAGACTATGGATGGGCTGTTGATACAAGTGATAACCTGTTGAAGCCGGTGTGGTTTGAGGGATCAGCTATTCCAGATGATATGTTTGCGGATAGAGATCATATTTTAGATGATTCTAGTCTAGATGAAGATGACATTGTGTCAAGTGAAGAAGAAATGACTGACAGAGATCCTACATCAGATACAGAGAGCGAAGCATGGAGTGAGGAATCAGACTCAGAATTTGATGAGTGAAACATTTGTTTTTTCCATTTTTCACCCACTTATAATTTTTAAGGGTGGATTTGAACTCTACAATGGGTGTTGTTTTTTTGGATGTCAACATGCATAATCAGTAGAAATAATAAAATGTGTTTGATAATGATGCAATAAAGCGATGTAATTGTATACCAAATTGACAAGAACTTATTACATTAAAATTTCACAAGAAAATGAAAATACCCATTATTCTTCAACTTGTAAAAATTATTAAAATATTGAATTATATACCACACCTATTTTCGGGCTCAATTTTTTTCATGTCTTTGTTTGTTTAATGTGCCAAATTGATGTGGTCATGATATTGTTTAATTTTTTTGTCATTTCTGTATGCATTTGTAAGTTAAATAACAATGTTCAAATAAAAATGTATCTTTATGAATAGATTATTATTTACAAGCATAGAACTATTTGAATTACTTTTAATTTCAGCTAAAAACTATCTCGAAAAGATTTTTCTTTTTGTTCTGTGGAATGTTATCAATGGAATGTTATACAGTCAGTTATACAGTCAGGGTTCACCTGGGACATCATTTATGTGGTGACCTTGCCACATAAGTCATAATGGCAGACTGGAGCATTGACGATCTCTGAGCATCCTCTTCCCTCATTCGAATAAGTTCCTTGTCTTTTTCTCTGACTTTTTCTTGCAAACTCTCAATTTCTCTTTCCTTATCATGGATGAGTTCCCTGTGCTTTCCTGTTTGCTCTGAAGATAAAATGTAATGCCAATTTCATGTCATTGCTGTTAGATAGAAAGCCATTTTATGTAAAAAAAAAACTTGCTGTCAATTATCCAAAGCATTTTTAATGGTAATACAGTACATATTTAACAAAATAATACAGTTAAGGGAGAGAAGTGTCACAGAGATTAACATACCTGAGATTTGCCTCTTCAGTCTTCCTATTTCTTCTTTCAATTCATTCTGAGCTTGCCTTTCAGTTTCTAATTGAGCCATTTTCTGTTTAACTTCCAGTTTTACTTTCCCAACTTCAGCCATCATCTCATTGTTCTTCCCAGACAATTCCTAGATTAGAAAACAATAACTAGTAGAATATAGCAATTCAATTATAACAAAACTTTCATAACAAATACAAAATCAATAATTAAGTAACACATATGCACACATTAATTTTCTTTGATTCATTATTATAATTGAATTGCCAAGAAAGCCTATTCACCCTAAGTGTCAGAGTAAACTGGAAACTGATATTTTAAATCACAGTGACTCCTGCCATTTTCAGTAACTGTTATAAGCAACCCCAAGAGACATGCTGCTTACAGAGGTCACTCAGGGTGTTCTTACTGTGTTCTGTGCATCAATCCTTCTCTTGTGTGTCTCAAGTTCTAGCTCCATGCTGCTGTTCTTCCCTTGAAGCTCTAATATCAGGGCCTTCTGGTGGTTACTATGAGACTGCAGCTCATCCTTGGACTGTTGCAGGATACGCATTCTGTCTTCCAGCTGCTTCTGATGTTGCTCCTAATGGGGTGAAACAACTTTTAACACCTGAATATACACATATCTGTAAGATTGAGGATATAGTTTCTAAGAGACAAATGATGTGTTAATAAAAGTTACGTATATCAAACTTGTATCAAAATGCATTTTAATTCAAACTTAATAATACATATCTTTAATTAATTCAAGCAAACAAAAAAAAAGCACATTATTTAAAATGTTCTTTTACAAGTTAATTTGACTAGTATTTGTCTGAGATTCAACATGAGTAAGTTGGCCTAGAGCTTCCACCCACCTCATCAGACCTTATTTTCTGCTTAACTGTGGCCAATTCCTCCTCAGCTTTGATCCTGTCAGCCGCTGCCTGAGATTTCAGCTTGCTCACTTCTTCTTCCAACTCCAAACGCTGCCTCTCTAGTTTGTTGATTCTTTCTCTCAGCTGCTTCTCAGTGTCATCAAAGTCTTGCTGTAGCTTGGCAATCTGATATAGAAGTTAAAAATATAAAAATAAAAAATATTCTTTTTTATAACAAATGAAACTGATGTGAAGTCTTGTTCATGTCAGTATCAGTATTAAATGAAAGTGATTCAATACACTACAGTTAGACTTTTTTTTTTCATGGTGACCCATCCACATAAAAAGCCAAGTAAATGTAAAATCAATTAGCAATCTTTGGAAATGGAATAAATATCATGACACTGTAATAAATATGCTTTAAAATGAAACACCTGTCTCACCTCTCGTGTCTTGAGAGACTCCACCTCTTGTAAAATTTCTTTGTTTTTTTGCTTTTCATTATTAAATTTCTCTGCAAAGAAGAAGTAAACCATCAGACATCAGTGACAACACAAAGACAAAAGGAACTTCATTGGTAAAATAATGCTCAAAATTTACCGTACTAATTGCTTATTATGTAAAAACACTAATTATAAGAGCAAACCTTCATAATGTGCTCCTTTAAGTTTTATGTCAGCTTGTGCATGTGTCAGCTGCTCTTTAAGATCATATATCTGATCTTGTTGCTGCTTGCCCTTTCTGCTAAGTTCATCTTCCTGACAAAATAATAATGACAACAATCATGAGAAGGATTTTTCAAAATGTTAATATTTGTGCCTAGCAAGCAAAAAGAAAGCATGTTTATAGATAAATATTGTCTATTCATGTTAAATAGTGTTTGACCCTTGTTTGGGAAGCTAAGTAATTAAACAAGATTACCAATTTAAATGACTTATTCCATTCTCTAATTTTGGTCTGAAATTGAAAACTTTATCAAAACAGAACCATTAAACTATTTCAAATGTGCCATAATTTTTTAACTACTTATTATTTCAATTCACCTTAGCTTCTAGCTGCACATTTCTGTCATTAACTTCAGATAATTCCCTTAAAAGTCTGCTTTCCACAGAGGCTCTGTCCTGAAAGCAGCAGAAAGTCAATTAACAAAATATAACAAATGATACATAAGGCAAATATGAAAAATGTTCATGATGAAATGCACTGTCATATATAGGCTGACTTTTGCGTGAGGTTAAATATAAGGCCAAATATAAAAGTAGGCAGTAATTCATACAAACTGAAAAGAAGAAATTCTGGATGTTCATTACAAATAAGTACAATATGTGACAGTGATATGAAAAGGAAACATTTACAAGAAAAAAAGACAAAATATCTGAACGGTCAATGTGCCAAAGCACAATCCCCATGTAGTATTGCACATGCAATATCTTGTTATTAAGTGCACTTACCTCTCTCTCCTGCCTCAGATCACTCTGATGCCTGATGCTCAGCTCTGACTGATCCTGTTTCATCCTGGCCACAAGACCCTCTAAATCATGGGACTTTTGTTGCTCTAGAGCAAGTTCTGATTCTACCATTGATAATCTGTAATAACAAAGTAAATGCTTAATCATGGGACTTATTTTTCTGTTTTGGAACCAGTTCTGACTTAACTACAGACAGTCATCGATAACCTACAAAAAGCCAAAAATTTAAAGAAAAGTGACGGCATATAAACACAGAAAAATATCATTATGTAAATGGTGCTATCTGTTTTATAGGTAAACGTATATAACCATATGCAAATGTTAATAATGGTTTCCAAAGAGTACAAATAGAAGCTATTCTTTTTAACACGGTTTAATAGTAAAAAATGTTACTTTAAAAACCAGCTTTAACCAGTTTTAAAAAAGAAAGCATTGCCTAAGACTTACTTTGCTTTAAGTGACTTAAATGCAGCCTTCCTTTCGTCCAGTGCTGATTGCAGCTGTCCAATCTTGTGTGAAGTGGACCAGGTGGTCTTTCTCATGAAATCTTCCTGCTCATCAATTTTATCCATCAATTCACTCATCTGTAAGAATAAAATATATAGAAAATTCATTAACCATGCAAAAAAAGTATGACTATGCTGGTAAAAGTCCAAGAACATCATTTAACAGCAAGAAGAGTAACATACAAAGAAAAGTCATTACTTTGAAACAGAAAATAAATAACACCAAACAACTGACAGCATTTGCAAACACAAGTATTTGTCAATCTATTCTGATGTCACCAAGAAATATTTTTTCGTGATAACCTGCATCTTTTTCTCTTCTTTGAGTGTCCTCAGCTCACAGGATAACATGTGTGTTCGCTGATAGTAGTCATTACACATCAGTTGACGGTCTTCATTATGTCCTAAAGCTGTGTCTGGAAAAATATAAAGGTTATTACCTCGACGTCGACATGTTTCATTACATCTTACTTTTTTACTTTCAATTTTGGTTTGAGAAGAAAATAGTCAAGTTTGTCATATTATACATATAAGTATTTCCAATAATAGTCTTGAAAAATTTTCCTAAAATTTTAAAAGGCCCACTATTTCCAATTAAAATCTTGACAATGGTAATTAATACACAAAATTTCAACTGGCATCAAATAAAAAATCCTATCATGTCTTGGGAAAGAGTTGAATATAGAATATCAGTAATTTGAGAGAATTTTCAAACAAAAGAAAGCCCTGTTCATCTGTCAACAATGATATTACCAATAGATTGTAAAATATCAGTAGGAATGATGTTCCCAGCCAAGCTGAGTTTGTAAACAGTTTTGTTCCTCCTCAGTGCTTCCAGGAGAGCTCGCCCTCCGATAATACCAACACTGTTTGACCTCATATCTGAATAAAAAAAATTAATAAATTTCACCTGACATGAAAGTAACAATGTTTTCAACCCTCATAGATAATATGTAAAAAATCTGAATGTGGTCTTATTGAAAGAGTCAATATATATCTTGCAAGTTGCTCTACAAAAAAGAAAAAAAAATACATAGTTCAATTTTTACCTAATATGCCATGTCTTAGACCTTTGATATCTTCCAATTTCCATCAAGAATCTTCAAATGACATTAAGCATAGCTGAGAGAAGTACTGAATATATTATTCATCTGATCAAAAAAATAATAATAATAATGATAATGCACATTTCAGAACAAGACATAACTCATGTCTGCTCACCTATTGCCTGTAGTGTGGTATTCCTCTTCAAGGCAGAAGCCAGCTCCTGCGCCCCGTTGTGGCTAATCTGGTTGCTCCTAAGGTCAAGCTCCTTGAGGGTGGTGTTGGCAGCCAGGGCCTCACAGAATGTACCAAAGGAATTCTCTATCATGCCCATATCATTCTGTTCCAGACAGAGACTAGAGGTACAATTACAAAAATATAACCATCTCATTCTGATTAACTAAAATTAATTCATCTAAATGATACTTTATTCACTCAGATCTTTAAGTGACAAAACATTCATAAAATCATATGCAGCTCTCTTTATGTAAATTGTTAAATGGTGCTTATTTTCAAAGGAATAAGCTAGAAAATTGTTGAGCAACTATTACATGATATAAAAATATATGAACAATTGTCAAAATAAACAGAGCACTTGTGGTTAATGTACATGTAGAAGGAATGATGTGGTCATTACCTAGTTAAACTCTTATTATGGCGTAACATTCTGGCTAGAGCCTCAGTCCCAGTTCCTCTTATATTATTTCCCTACAAAAAATTTTATGTCAAAAAGTGATAAGCATTTACATAAAATATATATCTATAAAATAATTTAGTAAATAAAAACTTTAAAATCTTTTTTTTTCTTTTTTGTAAATCAGTAAAATATTTTGAAAAGATGATAAAATCTAAAGAAAAGAAAATCATATATTTTGTGAGGAAACGTAACACAAAGAAAACTTAACATACTGTTGTGTATGTAAGTACTAAATCTTATTGATTTAAAATGAACAAAAATGTAATACATTTACTTACTTTTAAATCCAGTCTTTTACAAACGACATTTTCAGCCATCCCATAAGCAAGACTTTTTACAGCTGCAAGTAAAATGACAAATGTGTACTGATGATAAAATAATCTGTCACAAATTATGTTATTTTGTAAAACACTTTGATCAAAACTACTTAATAGTATACTGACAGATTAAGAAGGTGCTTTGTATCCTTTAGAACCTTACCATCTTCATTAAGCATACAGTTTGCCAGATTTATTTCAGTGAAAGTATGATCTGTTGCCAGCACTTTGCCAAGTATAGTACAGGTCTTTGGTGACAGACTCTCTCTGGATAGTTGAAGACTTTGTTTGCCTTTTCTGGGATTTGTGGGTATACTGAAAGAAATATTTTAAATGTACACATCTGTGTGTATGTTAAGGGGGGGGAGGGTATTTGCATCTTAACAGACTACATTTAAAATTATATATAAGTGATGTTCAAAGCCTTAATCATATATATGGTCCAGAAGGTGGAAATATTTATTAATGGTTTACTACAGTTTATGTGACTAAAAGGGAATGAAATACTGATAAAATTTAGCTGTGTGGTGCACCTGCAACCTTGTTCAGTAACCTATTAATATATACAAAACGTTTTCCAATTCTTTAATCGAATCAATATAATAATTAATGCAACATCATTTTGTGAAAATATTGAAATACCTGCAAAAATTAATATTTACAATATTGGGACACAAAAAACATCAAATTCTTACATTTTAAGTTGTTTCATCAAGGCATCATGCGGTTCCACATTGTACTCCCTACACAAGCATAAGTAAGCTGACTTGAATTCATCCATCGCAACACCATCTCTAGTAACTGGGAATCAGATATAAAACATGTTATCACCAAAGATACAGGGGAAAAATACTTGAAGTACACAGTATACATTTGAAAAAAAAATACATTTATTTTTCATCTCAAAAAAGTATATTTACCACAACTTTGGTATAAAAGAAAAATGCATTTTAACACATTCACTAATATTCTTTGTGTTCATTTTGCCAAAGCAATCTATAATAATAAATAAATCAGAATATCTGTGTGAAGTGGATTTAAGATTGTGTGACATTCTTCTGTTCAGTATGTAACATATGGCATACTGGGTATTTACGGTGTACAATATAATCAATTTCCAAAATGCAAAATTATCTTAAACCATCTCTCATAATCTGAATTTATGATAAACATAAAATGTCCACACTCTCTTTACAAAAGTGATCAAGAGCTTCTCTCTGAAGAAAGGAATATGAGGATGGTTATATACAGTACATGTACAATGTAGCTCTAAATATGGGGGCGTCTCGATAGTCCCAAAGTTCATTGGTCCCATTGGCCCGAAAAATCGTAACATTTTTATCAGTTTTTTAATCAAGGGTTCGTTGGTTCGAAGGTTCTATAGTGAACATTCGGACCAATGAACCTTTGGACTATTAACCGATTACAGTGACGTCATATTTGCTCCGTAACACTCGTCCAGCGGCCATTCTGGAGGGAAAGAACGACGGGGAATAGTAGCGTAAATATAGGTGAACCAAATAAAATGAAATAATCTTCATATCGTGATCAAGTACACCAAAAGGAAAATAGTATATACATGTGAAAACTTCAGCTGATCAGCGTGATCGACCCATATAAACTCAAGACAGTCCAAAGACGTGAAATCCTGACCTACCCCTGTATCCCAACATCGTGGAATGTTGTCAGAAGCTAGTTCAGTTATCTTGTACTTCATTTTTCTTGTTCATTGGGTAATAAAAGTTATAGCTTTAGAGAGTTTACTGTGTAATCATAAGTTCAACCTTTCATAGAAGCAACTTTGTACATAAAGGATAGATATAAGGAGAAATTTGAGCTGACTATCGGGATCAACCCTTACGGACTCAAAGAAGAGAGTATGCAGGGTTGTGACAAGAAATATTGCTGTCAGATATGATTTAACTGTACATCATGAAGCTGTCAGAAATTATTTCAGCATTCTTGTGCTTCATTTTGGTTCATTAGGAAGTATTTGTAACATGACTGTTGTTTGAGAGTTCAATATTTTACCATGAATTCAACCATTCACAGTAGCAACATTGTTAGCATTTTATTATTAGTCCAGACCTTCACAGAAGCAATGTATTTTTCAAACTTATGACATTCAATGTAACATAACAACAAGTCA